>MNCI01010775.1:35384-130614 GCA_015680685.1 Gnetum montanum | reverse complement strand
AGGTGAGCCCCCCCCCCCCCTAATTTCCCTCCTCCTCTTCCATAACTAGCATGGAAGTAGTTGGAAGGCCAACATTCATGATGTTTGGAACCAATTTAATAACTAGATCTACTTTTATTGCAAGTTGAAAGCCATTTTCTAGTTTTTGGAAGCTAAAACTCCCAAGGAATCCAACGTTGTCTTTACCCTCCTATAGCAGAAACCTCAGCATGAAAGCTGCAAGAAGTTTGGGTGCTAGAATTTTACAACATTTGCTATGAATTCCTAGAGAAAAGCTAGTGTGGAAGCCTTAATAAACATTTAATTTTTATTGCAATCTTTTGCACCACTAAACTAATGTTGGTTTCCAGACCAACCAAGCCTACTTTTTCCTCCTTTGTGATAAAAGTTGGCAACTTGCTAAAACGATCTTCGAAAATTACCAAGTTTCCATTTTGGTCTTCAAACTTTCCTCCCTCTCTCCAATGTTGCAATAAGAAGGTGTGAGATTCCCATTATCTCACCAACCCACTCCCACACCCCCCCCCCCCCCCCCCCCCCCAACCTTCCTCCCCCCCTACCATACCTAACATAGAGGTATTTGGGAAGCCAACTTGGCTGAGGTTTGAAGCCAATATTGCCAATATTTTCTTTTTGGTAAAGGCGTAAACCCCTTTTATCCCCACTTACTAATTACAGTAAGTAAGTCATTTTTTGTTATTTTTATTTCCTCTAAGAGTTCTTGAATTTCATTCACTAGAATTTACTCATATTTTAACATTTATAGCCTATTCTTAAGCAATTCTCAACATTATAGCCATGTCTTTCTGAAAATCCACCAAATTTCCCTTCACCTTCACTAGCAAAGGTCATAATCAACAAGTCATTAGGGTGTATGATCCCAAAGGCCTTGCCATCCTTGAGTGTAGGTGACCTTTGAGAGTCATAGGGGAGAGTCCTAATTTTTTAGCCATTAATGAAAATTGTTATAACTTCATTTGTGCCAAAATACAGGTAAGCATGCTAATTCCATGAATTGAAGATGAGGCCAAAAGGGATTTTAAGTTCATACAAAAGGGTGGAAAGGAGTACATCCCTTCCCCGTATGAAGAAACTCCTCTTAATGACATCTATTCTAGCATCCTAGCCTAATTGATTGCAATAGAAGAGGAGGATGAAAAGCCTACCTTTGAGGAACAACAAGAAGAGAAGGATGAATTTAAGGTAGAAATTGAACTTGAAAACATCCCTGGATGATTGTTCCAAAAAACATTCCCCAAATTCATAGAACCTTTCCCTAATGCTTTCCTTTTATCTATGGGCATGGTTCCACCATCTTCCAATCCTTCATACCCTACTACAGTAGATCCCACGCTAACTGTAGCTATATATCACACTTAATCAATGCCACAAATAACAAACTATAACACATCAATGCCATTTACAACACAATCGCGATATGTAAAACCATTAATAGTGGCTTTTACCACTACAAATCTGTTAAATCCTCACATGGGGTCCATCATGAGACCCCCAACAAAACAAGGGTCACACACCACATATGTCCCATTTGTGCCTCAAGTAATGGCACAAACATCTTTTTGTTTGTTTAGCCCACAAGCCCCCTCTTCCTGAAAGACTAGTAGAAGCTGGAAGATCAATGTTTTGTTTTGATTGATGATTCTTAAGCTCTATTTTAAGATATGGGAATACTAGCTTTTGTATAGCTAGCTTAAGAAGGGCAAAAATGTTCTGTCCACCATAACAATCTCTTTTCCTCATGCTTCCTGACATTCATGACATAATTGTTCCTTACATCTAGATCATTTGTATTTGAATACTGTTGCATTTACTTTGTTTCATTTTGTAATGGAGGAACACCATCTCCTACTACTAATATTCTACGTATGCAAATACAGCTTTCAAGACCATGCACCTCTATTTCATTAGTCTTGTCTCATTTATATTATTTTGAGTATTACTTAACTATGAAAGTGCAACATTTCTTGATGGCTCATGCAATCAAAGCACCCTATTATTATTTTGTCCTTAATACTATGTTTCCATGTCTTTGCTAACATTTGGACATGTTTTGAGCCTGTGAAAGTGTAGGCTTCCTATAAGATACATTAATTGTCTTTGAAAATGAAACTGAAACTCTATCACATTTAAAGACGTAGAGGATCTATCAGAAAAATAAAAAATAATGACAACTTTCTACCTCAACATTGATGGTAGAAAAGGCTCAAAACCAAAGTGGAAAGTTTGTATTTTTCCACTAAAATTGGTTTTAGCTAGCTTCTAATTTTCTCAACTTGGAAAAGTGGGTGTAAAGCCAACTCATGAATGAGTTGAACCACCCACTTTAGAAACTAGAGAATAAATTTTTGGCAATAAAAGAAAAAAAATAATAGTGGGGAAGAGATATCAACACTAGCTTTGGGCTGTAAAATTCACAGTAAGTGGTAAAAAATAACAGTGGGAAAGAGATATCAACACTAGCTTTGTAGCCATTAATGAAAATTCTTATAACTTCATTTGTGCCATGAATGATAATAATTTTCTAAAATTTCCAACATATTTCACATACCTTCAATAGTGGTGGAGATTAAGGTAATATCATTTGCATAAATATGAAGATTCACTACTTGGGATTCAATTTTGATAGCATGACTATCTACCATTATTACATTTCATAAATAAATATACCAAAAAGAGTTAGAGAAAGTGGAGAACAATCCTTAACTCTAATTTTTCTTTGGAATTAAAATTTTTTCACTAAATGGTTTTCCATAATTTCAATAATGACTTTCTTATACAATTTTGAAGTTTTTGAAACCAATTTTAAAAAGAGGTAATTGTGGACTACAAAATTTTTTTGTTCTTATTTTTTTTATCAAAGAATAAATTTTATTTTGCAATAAAAACTATAAATGATAATAGACTCCACCAAATCCTCTCCAACTTTCAATTTCGTAATACATTTAATGTCTTCATAAGAACATAAAAGCAAACTAATGTAAGAGTTACATTAAGATCCTATGAAAATAAATGATGGAGATTGAGGAAACCTATCAAGGCTATTACAAATGAGAAAATTAAAAGTTTTTATCCATTCTAATAGTTATTGACCTATCTTATTAATAGAGTCATCTATAGAATGTTTCGTCCAACTGTAATCTTCAACAATGTCTAAACTATCAACATTATGTTACCATTGAATAATTTTTGTTTGTTGTGAACCTATCCTTAGATTAAAATATCCACAAATAAATACTAAACATTTTGCTAAAAATTCTATACTATCTCTACCTAAGAACTAAATAGGATGATCACAAGGTAACTCTATAGTATCATATAAAATAGCATTCCTACGAGAAAAATGACACATGGCAAGAAAAACATAATCATTTTAATACAAGATTTTTAGACAAATTTATTATTTATAATCATCACTTTTTTTTCTAAAAGCATATAATTTTGAAGAGATTTCCTCAGTGATGACACTTGATATGTCAAGTGGTTAAGTCATGAGAACATGATGAAGCATCATTTTGTCAAGTGTATCAATCTGCTAAGACACCATAGATGCTATATTGCAAATTCTACATTGCATCTGTATTATAACATCCCTGTTGATGCATCTCATTTGGCTACAACATCATAGATGCTACATTACATCTACTATATCATAGATGCAATATTGTCTTTGCTATAACTTAGCTACATCAATGCATCCTCATTAATGCATGTCTGTCGATGTAGCTAAATGCATTAACACATCTCATCGATGTAATGCTTATATTTTCCTATAAATATATAAGCACTTGCCACATATTTGGCATTATTTGGTCTATATTATAGCTAATCCCTTGTAATCTTATTTCATAATCATAGTAAACAATTAGTGAATGCCTGTAGCATGGATTTGAGTCAATTGTATGGAGTCTTATTCTAGTGGCATTATAATTCAACATATTTAATGAATGATAATAAGATCAAGATTGATTCATATTCATTACAATATTTTACATTAGAATAGATTTACTTTTAATGAAATTTACTTTCTATGTACTTTGTTAATATTTACAATTCCATGCATGTTAATCAATCAACAAAATAAGTGTGACTAGTTTCAAGCATAAATATGTATTTACTTGGTAATCCCATTAGCATTATTGTTTGGTTTGCCCAATAGCATAGTACTTGGTAATCCTAGCAGTGGGTACGTGAGCTTAGGACATGTACAACAAGCTGAGAACGGACACTCATCATCCTCAAGATAGTTTAGGATTAAATTTTATTGTTAATTAGATTAAATAATTAAATTCTATATTATTATTTATTTACTTTAAGGCCCCAACTACAACAATAATCATATGCATTACTTTGAACTAAACTATACATGATAAAGCTACCACTAGTTCAAGTGGGAAAACAACAACCTACAAGCAATGCTTAATGATCTAGATACCACAGTAGTCCCATCCACAAAATTCAATGAGATTACCCATGAACATTTGTGATTTGTATGGTTGAGTATAGGGGATACCTATTGCTCATCACTTATTAATACTATAATGCTATCAAAATTTTTGCCTCTTCATCATATTTTTGTATTCCTTACAATAATTTAATGAATCCAAGAATCACATATCCACAGAACCAACATCTTCCCAAGATTTAAAAAGTTAAAAACATTAAAGTTATTAAAGGAACTAATATTATTCAATGAAATAACTTTATTTGCAATTCCACCATCTATATATTTTAAGATTTACAATAACATTGATGCTATTCATGCATAGTCATAAGAGTAGGGTAAATAATAGTATGCACTATTAAGAAATTACATCAAGTGATAGCAATGAAGAGGATATCAAAGAGTAATAGAGAGTAGTAGCAAGCAATGGTGGATATACACTATAAGTCATCATGAGATTTGTCTTCTTGTGTGATACTAGAATTATGTTATGACATCTCAACATAAGTCTAGCCCAAGAACATTAACAATAGAGATACCCAAGGCTCACTTCGATCTACTATTGTCCAAATTTACATCAATTAAAGAAATAATCATTCATATTATTAGTTGGAAGATCAAAATAAATAGTTAGAAGCACAAAATACAAATATTTTGCGTAAATTATGTGAAGCTAGGATAAAAATAGCTAAGGTTATTAGTCAAAATGAGGAGATCTTGTGTTGACTAAATGTTATTGGAGATAAGCATGCTAAAGTAGGTGATGTAGATCGAGAAGCACAAAGTAAGTTGAAGCATACCAACATGTAGAACATAACTTTTGAATCAGTGAGAAAATAAGAGGAATAATAATCTAGGGCCTTAAACCTTAAATTTACTATAGATGATGATACCAAAGGTGAAAATGTAATAGAAATAATACAAGAAATATGTTCATTCAATTAACAAGGCCTTGTAAGTAGGCAACAAGGGTGAGAGACTCTACACTATTTAGGTAAGATTTGGTACTTTCAAAGCTAAAGAACTAATTTGGAAGCATTGTAAGCATTTGCATGATTATAAAATTTGGGTAACTAAAGACTTGACCAAACATGAATTGGCAAAGCATGCTAAGAAATAAAAGAAAGTTAAAGCAACTTGAGAGGCTAGAATGGTCACATCTTTAAATGTAAAAAATATTGCAATTATTACTAATAGAAGGTGATGAGCAGTGAGTAGTCCCTACACCCAACCATATGAATCACTAGCATTTACTAAGTGATTTGGTTGAATTCCATAGACTTTACCTGTCTAAGTACACTAGTTCTAGGTAGTGAATTTAACAAACATGATCATTATCTTCTTAGTTTCACTTATGAAGTGCAAAGGTATGGTTAAGGGTAACTAAGGTGCATGATTTTTATCATTATTTATTTTTTTCTTAATTCACCTAAGTGTCAAAAATTAAGTAATTAAATGTATAATTAATCTAATAACTAATTAATGCTCAACTAGTCCCAACACAAGCATTTGTTCCCATCTATCGTACACATCCTAAACACGTTATAATGCTACTGGGTTACCAAGTGTTAAACACTACTAGGATTACCAAGAGTTAAGTGTATGCTTGAGATGGTTGTACTTATGTGTACTAATTATTAAAATTTAATTAATTAATTAAATGCATTAAATTAAATTGCATGAATAATAAATACATTAAGTAAGCATTAATCTAAGTATAAGTGCTGCAAGGTTTATGAAGAAAGATCATCTTTATTACTGATCACACTGAGGCGCTTAGGTAGATCAATGCTCAAATAAAGATACATATACTTTTCACTCCTACTGTGGGCACTTAGAGAATATTCTAACTCTGGAGAAAAAATGCAAGAGTCTGGCTAGCTACTAATGAATGGATGTCATAAATGCGGCTGGTAAATGCATATTTATGGGTAAGACAAGATATTGCATTGACAGATATGCATCAACATGTCAAACCCTTGTGATTGTGTCAATGGGATTACATCAATGTAGTCCAATGACAACGATTCATCGTACGGCCATAACTAAATGAAAACTCATCCTCAAGTGAACAAAAAGAGGAATAAGTTCTTTACAAAATTTTGGATCGGTATGGGATTATTGACTAACTACTGACACACATAAACACTAAGTGCCCAAGTGTATGGATTTAAAATTTTTAGAAAATTTGGTTTTCATGACAACAAAAATTAAACACTGTGATAAAATCTGACAGCACAACTCCTCTAGTAGCTTGAAGACGAGGAGAAAAAATCAAATAGTCCCAGCCGATGACGGTTCTTGATGTAATAATAGTTGTAACATCCTTGCAAATTATAATATGTAACTATTGGAGAAAATACTAATTCTTGAACTTGAGTTTTAATTCTATTTACTTCTACTATAAATAAGTCTTTATAAAATAACATATGCACTACATACCATCTTGTAATGTTTTTGACTCTATCTTCAGGATTGTGCCAATGCTAACAATAATTTTACAAAAGTGTTGAAAGTGAAATATGGATCTATATTTGTTTGTTATTCTTAAACTTTTTAATTCAATCTAATAAGGAATTTAAGAATAATTAGAAAAATGTGGATTAGAATCCACTTTCTATTCTCGAGTAATAAAAGTATTATGCTCATCCATAAAAATTTTAAGATTCAATGATTTCTCAGCCATTTTAGAATTCACTAGTTTGACAAGCAAAAAAGATTTAGAAAAATAGTGGGCATGCACAACATTAATTCCATAGTACTCAAGGATAGCCTCAATCATTGGTGTAAAACTTTTATTCATGCAAACAAATATAATAATTTATAGAAATATGTATCATGAAGTGGTATTTTTTAACAAGGATTCCAATAAATCATTAGCTAAAACAAAATTGAAAGCTTCAAAATTTTCATAGTTTCTACAGTCTAAGAGACAATGGTATTTTCCATCTTTAGATCATTCCTAGCAAAAAAAAATTCTACTGCAAAAATTGTGTTAGAAACTCTTGAGATCAACAAATTACTAAAAGAATTTTCCTATCAAGAGATATAAGTTTTAAGGCCTATTCTTGAATTTGTCTACAATACTTGTTATGAGGAGATACCATCTTTATTATGTAGTAGCACCATTTGTGAATGGGAATATGACAAAACTATTGAAAAACAAATTCAAGCATTTCAAATTGGGTAGTATGGACTATGATGTAATATTACTAATTGTTGATTTAAGTTTTAACAAATATGTTTACATGTATATAAATAAATCTACAAAGCCTCATGGGTAAAGTACCATTCATGCAAGTAACCTTACATTGTAACCTACCTAGGCCCCATGTACTACATGAGTGATGTTGATGCTAATACCTGCAAGCTTTAACATGATTTATGTTTACTTTCATTTTTTGATATAATTTATGATACTCTACACTGATGAATTTGTTGGGGTTTTCTTAAAGATGTAAATTATATTAGTATCACTATTTAAAAATAATTCAATTCCTAGGGCCTCTTAGAAAAGTATTGTATTATGTAAACGAGCAAATCAACAAATTTCTTGTTTGAATTTATGCTTAGGTTAGTGACTCTAACAAAAGATATTTGAATACTACAATTTGTGATTTATGCTTTTTTGCTTTTTTGAAAAAGAAATAACATGTTTGAGCGTGAATTATAATCTTCTTGTGTCCAACTACTATTATTTACCTATATCAAATTCTTTAAAAAAAAGTGCAATGGTAAAAGTGTTAGAAATTTTAGAGGGAACCTACGTAGTAGAATATGCAAAGAAAATTACTTATTACTAAATTATATTACAATAAAGTACCTTCTTTCAAAACTTATACATATCCTAATTTTATGTATATCTCTATAGTATCGTGAACGAAATAAAGGAGTGTTTCATCATTTTAATGTGCTCAAAGCATGGAAGAAAAATATCAACTACAAGGTTAAAGAGTTCAATAATGTTTTAATAAGTTAAAATTTACTTGCTTGCAATTTTAGATTACATCTTTCCTTCATATTAATCTATTGGTATATATACTTGACAACATTTCCATTAAAATACTTGATAGAAATGGAGTAGCCTGTAAAATTCACCCCATTATATGAAATTAGGACTAGGACTAAGATATGACTAGATTAAATACAAATAGTTATAAACATGAATATTGGTATATATACCTGAAAACTTTTCCACCAAAATACGTGAAAGAAATGGAGTTGATTGTATAGTTCACCCCATTACATAAAATTAGGAATAAGATATGACGAAAATAAATACAAATAATTATAACCGTGAATAAGATATAGAATGGTTGATGTTTTTGAAGAGTGTGGATAAATTCAGGTAATGGTATTTGATACCATGAACCTGATGCGTATATCAGACATGTACCACATTCACGTGTTTAAGTCCACGAAAAGGAAATTGTGATAGAGTGGGCAGAGAATTAGTGTGCTCTCGTATGCTTAGGATAAGCTTAACTGTTTTTAACTTTAAAGATTTTGAGAATGTACAGATTTTGAGAATCGACAGCTATAATTATAGAAACATTATCAGAGGTAATCGAATTCAAACTTGTTTAGAATGATTTCAGCATCATCCACAGAGTTCTAACTTGACATTGTCAGAGGTAATCGAATTCAAACTTGTTCTAGAATGATTTCCGCGGGTGATGGATCATCACATATTTCTCAGGTAAACAGAGTGAGCTCTCTCCACGGGGTAACCTAACAAGATTCTGCGAGTGGTGAAACCTTCGTAGAATTAGTTTGTTGTCAACTGCAAGCGATGATTGTTTACGGCCAGCATGTGACGCGTACCGGGTAACAGATTTTGTGGAATACTTTTGACCTTACTTGGAGTATTTCCATGTTTTTTCCTTCTCAGTGTGGTCGGTAAAGTTGGGTCAAAATGGCTGCTGCCAGCTGTTTGTGGAAAGTTAATTAGCATATATTCGTAGGTTTTATGCAGACTTCCCGCAAGGAATGTTATTAAAGGTGTACTGAAAGTAAGATTGCATAGATTCACATATACTAATTCAGTGCTGCCACGTGATGGATTGACGTTGATAAATGTTTTTGTCCAGATTTTGTAGAATAGTTTTGACATTACTTGGAGTATTTGCATGTTTATTCTTACTCCGTGTTAGTGTTGCTGGGAAAGTTGGGTGAAAGTGGCTGCTGCCAGATGCTGTTTGTGGAAAGTTTATTAGCATATAGAGTTAATTAACATATATTCAGAGTTTTTATGCAGACGTCCCACAAGTAATTACATTAAAGGTGTACTGACAGGAAGATTCTTCGACGATTTTCCTCACTTGATCCGATGGCATAGATTCACGTATACTAATTCAGTGCAGCCACATGAAAAACCGTACCCACCATTAATATGGCATCAACTTACTTGAAGTGACCTGGAAACCCATATACACCACTGTTATGGCATATATGGGAAAATAATTTAATGTATAAATCTGAGGATCCAGTGTGGGGCTGTCAGACCCCAAAACTGGAGTATATCAAAACTTCAAAAGTAAAAACGCCAGAGTGGCCACCAGAGAGATAAAAAACATGGACAGTGCAGTACTGCCATGGCATCTGCGATGTGGGTGGACATCAGTTTCATCTTTCAGAGAGAGGAAAAACATCGATGTGGTACCGCCATGGCATCTGCGATGTGGGTGGACATCAGTTTCATCTTTCATGATGCAATGCAGTGACAACGAAAACCATATACATCACCGAACCCACCCGCGAAAGGGAAAGTGGAATCGAAAATATACCTTATAGTTAAAGCCAAGCCCTTTAGGAAAAACGTTATAGCAGCGGCATTTGCATGAACATGGAATCAGCGGCGGTGCCACTGGCGTGCGTATCGGTGCTGGCCGGCACAGGATCGATAGTGGAGTCATGCCTGGCAACGTTAACGCTGCTGGGGCTGTTGGTACTGGACCTACGCAGAGCCAGAAAGCGCAACACTCCCTGGGTACCTGCCAAGTTCCTCTTACTAAACACGTTGTCAACGGAGCTCATGAACATCTGTACCCAACACGCCTACGCCTACGCCTACATCCCGCTGTCCGGCTTCCATTGCCTTAAACGGGACGTTGTGATGGAAATGGCGTCTTTAATCAGTGAAAAGAGGGCGCTGTTCGTGACGGCCAAGGCCAGTATATGCATATTCACGGCCTATGTGCTTCCCGCCGTGGACGGCTTCAACGTTGAGCAGATGCTGGACGGCTCCACGGACGGCACCGCCTTCGACGATTGCTGGAGCAATGTCATCGGGTGGGGCATTTTCATCGTCACAAACGTCCTTCGCGCCGTGTCCGAGATCTATTTCGCCGTGGTGGCGCAGCAACTGGATACGGAGGGGAAGTTGCCGCAGGGCTTTGCCCTGCACCTCATACTTAGCAACACCGTTTTCTCGGTGTGCATGCTGTTCCAGCTGCTGAGCCTGGCGACGGCTCTTCTGGCGTCCATGGCCCTCCTATGGTTATGATCATAATAATAACTGGACGGTTGTGTGCCAGAAACTGCTGCGCTTCTGGCTTGCAGTGCGCACATGGCGACCCAGCTGCATCATCTCGCGCTCTGTGCTCACCTGCTCGGCCTTCTTCTCGGCAACGGCGTGCCTTGTCATGTCTCTGGTGGAGGTGGGGTATGGCATTAGCCATGTGCGCGACGATCCGTGGTTGCTGCTGTTTGTGCCCCTGCTGATGCTATTTGCTGTGTGCACCTGGGCCGTTATTGCCTGGCGCTGGCTCCAGGCCATTACCTGCAACCCCCGTCTGCTGCACGGCGTCTCTGCTTTTTTCCGGCTCGAAGATTTCTGGCTGCGTGTTCTGCGTGACATTCGAGACGATCCCGCGTCGGTTTTCAACACAGAAAACAGCGTGGTTTTCAAATTGGTGTTCAACGTAGTAAAGGGGATGCCTCTGGAAATGCTCATCCGGCTACTGGAGCCCATCCAGATACTCATTGTGCAGTTTAGCAAGCTTTGCTGGCTCATATGTGAGGCCCCGGGTTGGAGCACTGTGCTACGCAGAATTATCCTGAGTAAAAAGCAGTTCAAGGTGTATTGTAACCTTAACAGCAGCGGTGTTCCGTCTGTGTCCGAAGAGGCCAACATCTCCGTCGACGAGTTCCAAACTTTTAGAGACTCTTTCATGTTTTTGCCTTCCGAAAGTGCGCAGGGCGTCTATATTGCAAATCTGAACTTTATCGAGGCAGGCACCTGCTGACTTTGAAGATAAAGCCAAGGCATACATCAATATTAGAGAACCCAATACCACTGGAAGAAGCTCCGACAGAAGTTTTGCCCTTGGACAGGGCTCCGAAGTGCTGACGGCAGTCTCACTTCTGACTATTTTGGTCGATTTTTCGCAAGCGTATATAATAACTTACGAGAACGTTTATCTTTTGCAAATGTACGCAGATGCACTCCATGAAGCGTGGGAGATCATGGTTCTCAGAGAGGCAGTAAACATGGGAGCGTCAGCGGTCCCAGTCATCAAGGCCGCCAACAGTGTGCTGCAGGGCCTCAAAGACCCACTCCGGAGATGCTGGCTCAGCGTTGGTCTTCCTCTTACAAACATCCAAAATCCGGCTGACGTGCGAAAAGCATTACAACAGCTACAGACGGTGGCTGAGCCAGTTGCCAAGGACCTTGAATATGAAAATGGGTTTGATTCCAAGAAATGGACAAATGTGATTGTTGCCGATAAAATGTGGGGATTATCCACACATATTTTAAACTCCCATGCTGTTCATGTTGAAAGCCTTGAGGACCTGCGAGCTTTCCTTAAGGAACTTGAAAGTGCTCTTGCTTCTGTTGTACAATCATCCGTATCCGCCAGCCTCCGTGCTTTCAACGATCGCCTTGAGGACCTGGAAGGAGGCAGCATTATATGGGAAAGGGAGATATGGAATTTATGCAAGAGAACCGCTATGGTTCTCGGGGTGCTTGAGAGTTAAATGTTTCCATGTTTTCCCTCACTCAGAAATTCTTAGGGGAGCTCATTGTCTTGGTTATTAAGAGGTTCTAATCTTAGTTAGAAAGTCTTCAACATCCTTGTGCTTTTTAATGTATCCGTTTGCCTATTTATTAAAGGTGTACTTATCCTATTTCGGTCAAGATAACTCAAAAAGCTACAGAATGTATTATAATGCTGAATGCCCATCCTAGTTTATACATTTATGGAACCCATAATTTCTTGTTTTTGCCCCACTCCGTCAACCTTATCATGCTTAACTAAGAAGATACAGGCCCAAAGTATTAGCTTGTACATTTGTTGAAGAGCCATATCTCTTGCTTACATGTCTTGCATGCATAGAAACTTCTTGGAATCTTATTTCATTCAATTATGCAATTCTCTTTAGACTTTGGTTGCCTGCCGATGCCGATGTCGATGCTTTGAGTCGTTGCTTTGCTGTAAATAATGAGAACAAGAGATTCCCACCGTATCTTTTATGTCACATTTTTGTTTTCGGTGATGATTGTTGAAATCTTGTAAATGGTGAAAGTTACATGGTAAAGACCCTAATACTAAACCTCAATTTTCCTTCCAAACTTCTCAATTAAGAATCCAAAGACATAAAGCATAAATAAATAAAGAAAATTCTTTTATTCACTTTCAAATTAGAGCATAAATACTGAAAGAAAACACACAATAAGGATTTGTAACCAAGTCTAAGAGAATCAGGTTTTGGAACTAGAATCGAGAAATAATTGGAATATAGGTACACCTCAAAATATATAGTCCAAGTAAAACTTTATAACTCAGTATTTCCCAGCCACCACCGAAACAAACCCATGACTTGAGCTTTGAAAACCAAAGATAATCACTCACTTTCTAATTCTATAAGATCATGATTGCTCACGATGAGCATATAAGGCAATGGTCCTCTAAAAAAGAGACTCTTACATTCAAGAGCTCTCTAAATGCTTTCCAAGGATAACATTGTTGATATCAACTCTCCCATGCTAATACGGGACCATGATTAATAAGTTTTAATCCTATGACAATTAGAAATCCTATTGGTTTTAACCCCATGCAAATTATTTGTGATGGTATTATAGAGAAAGCAAAGTAAGCTCAACAAATAGTAAGAAAGATGTTTGATGAACCACGATATCAGGTCTGTGATATCGAAGCCTACCATGCAATGTCAGATACCTGATATCGAGACCTATCTCCTTACTTATAAATAAGAGATAGGTGCACTTGGTTTTGCAGTAGTTTGTTAGACCCTTAGTTGAACCCTTGCCTTTTCTCCCTCTTAGAGTTAGAATTATTTCTGCGTGCCCGTAGTAGGAGTTGTAAAGTGAAAGGATCTTTATTTGAGCATTGTGTACCTGAGCACACCTTGTGTACAGCAAAGTGTCTTGAATGTGTTTTGATTTGTTTCTTGTGTGTTTTTAGATTTGGAAATTTAGATGTAATGTAGTTTGTCACAAAGATTCTTTAGCTAATGTTCTTCCTTTGTCTACTCATGTTTCACATATAGTCCTAAAAGGATACTTTTTTATTAAAGGAAACAAATTTTCTTAATAGAACTTTGTAACAAAGAAACAAAATTTTAAAAATTTATCCTATAACAAAAATAAATTTTCTTAAAAGAACTTTGTAAGGCCTTCTTTGTCATGCATACTATGTTAACCTCGCTAAAATAAATAAATTTTCTAAAAGCAACTTACTCTATCATAACAAAGAAATAAACTTTGTAAAAGGAACTCTACAATAAAAATAAATTTTCTAAAAAGAACTTCATGAAGTAATCTTTGTCATGCTTAATATGTCAACCTAATGAAATAAATAAAATTTCTAAAAATAACTTAATTTTAACAAAGAAATAAACTTTTTACTAAATGTAACTCTAGAAAAAAATTTCAAAAAAGAACTTCTTAAGGCCTTTTTTTATCACCCTTAATATGTTAACCTAGCGATCCTACCATCAAGAAATTAAATTTTCTATAAATCACTTAATCCTAACAAAGAAATAAACTTTCTAAAAGTTGATTTCAAAAAGAAACATTGGGCAAGGAACAAGACTATTACATTCAAACAAAACCATTGGGTGAGAAACAAAACTAATGTTTGGTACATACAAAAACAAATTTAGTTGAGATAATGAGAAACAATATTAATGTTCGATACATATAAAAACAAATTTGTTTGAGATAACATTGGGCGAGAAGCAACACTAATGTTCAACATATACAAAAATGAATTTGGTTGAGATAATGTTAGGAAATAGAGATAGGGTAAAGATAGCGGGAGTGGATGGAAGATTTTTAATGATAAGATTCCCTTTTGATTTTTTTTTCTTTTTGGTGCCAGATGATTGTGTTTGAATGTAGATCCTTAGGACCAAACTATAAAGACATTTATAGAATATATCTTGATTAATTCAAATAATAAGAGGTGGTGAGAATGGGCTCTTATGATAAACCATTGGTCACCCTTCTGACGTGATCAAAGATATGTTAAACTAACAGGACCACACACAGACCACGATGAATATCCCAAATGATCCAGCACCTACCACCTAAGGCATTGGTCACCCTTCTAACATGATCAAAGATATGTTAAACTGAACCACACACACCACGATGAATATCCCAGATGATCCAGCACCAACCACCTAAGTTGGCCTTTTTAGCTTTTCTGACTTTGCATGTCTTTTGTGTGATGGTGGGTCTCCTTAAAATGAATTGCGAGCAGACGTTGCAAGCTAAACACACGGAATAACGACAGCTATTGCAGAGAGTTTCATCCGAAAGTTGTTGGGGATTTGGCAGCGTGAAAAAAATGTTTGCACATCATGAAGATTTAATTAAATATATACAACTACCCCTTCTCACCTATTGTAGAGTTTCATCTATCTACGTAGCCAGAAACCCAAAGGGATTTGGCAACGTACATCATAGAGCACTGGACACTTGAATGAGCTTGTCAGACAAACAGGCAATTGCTTTGAATGAGCTTGTCAGACAAACAGGCAATTGCTTTTAACGTTACACGCAATTGCTTTTCCGTGAGAACGGCGCCACACCACTACTACGACCGATCAACTTTTAACCATGAATGCTTGTTAACGGCAGGTTTCTGCTGCTGCAGGGTAATAGTAAAAACTCTAAAACAGTAATTTCGTGAATAATGCACAGTTTTTTTATGAATAAAAAATTAAAAAAAAACAGATTTTATGAAGAACATGGCATTGAATGTACAGTTTTTTTTTTTTTTTGAATAATGACGATTGAAATCCGATTTTCACTTTGAGTCTTTGCGATTTTTTCGGTCGGATTATTACCAAAGATTTCAGATTCTGCGATCTGGTCCAATTTTTCAATTTATGGTACACTAAATGCGACAGTTGTCTGCAAAGGTCCCCCGACAATGTCAGTAGAATACTGGTCACGATTGACACATTCATAATTGACAAAATGTTAAGCATTGCTCATCGGTTTATCTTTCCTGCGGTATTCATTACTTTGTTCGGGTGTCTGATGTATATAACAGAATTGAAGCGGTTTCCTACAAATTGGATACGTAACAGCGGACAAAGGCCATTCCCTGCAGATCTGAATGGCGGCCTTGGCCTTAACTTTGTGGATTGTATTTGTGGAATTATTTTGCGCTTGGGACTTTCAAGGCATTCGTTTCCCCCTGGTTTTATCTTTGGCGTTTCAGGATCATCCTATCAGGTGTTTCTTCCTTCCTGTTTTTCATTTTTCTAACAATGGAAGTATCTCATTATGCAAACAGTGATTCTTCCTTTTTTAACTTTAATCGCTTTGGATTTTTTTCGTTTAAACAGAACTTAGCTAAACTCATTACTAGTTTTGTATTGTTTGCTATAAATATAGTACGAGGGAGCTGTTCGAGAAGATGGAAGAGGACCTTCCATATGGGACACTTTTTCTCATACTCCTGGTTTGTTTTTCCACTTATGCATGTCGCGTCCTTGATCGTTGTTTAATGGTCTGGCTTTCCCAGGGGAGTTCTGCAGGTTGAACCGTTGACGTATAACTTGCAGCAACTCACCAGAGAAAAAATGTTTGTGAAATGATCATTGAAAATTGAGGTAGTCTTGATTTTGGTAATAGGAAAAATCAGTGACGGGAGCAACGGTGACGTAGCGACAGATTCTTATCACCGCTACAAGTCTCATGTTTACCCAATATCTTTATTTTAATTTTTTTTGGTAATTTCATTATCTTTTGTAGTTTGCCAAATCTCAATATGCAATCGATACTGGTCATTTATTAGCCGTCTTGTTTTTTCCTGTATATTTGCCGTGTTTGTTTGGTTTGCTTTTCTTGTAAGATGCGTGTTCTACGCTGTTAAATAATTGTTTTGGCCCTGCTAAATGTCAAATTTTCAATGTGTTTTGATAAGTATGCATTATATTGAGTACACTGGATGCTTCAACAATTGCAGTGTTTAATTTGCAGGAGGATGTGAGGTTGGTGAAGGAATTAGGAATGGACAGGTACAGATTCTCAATTTCGTGGTCTCGCATCTTACCCAGTCTGTATCTCTGTCATGCTTGTTCGATGATTATGCTTATCAGATTGATTATGATCTATTAATGGTAGATTATGATTTATTAATGGTAGAGCTATTGAATAACCAATTTGGACTTTTTGGCTCTTCAATTATGAATACATGTGGAACCATTAGAGGTGGCATAAATAGACGGGGCATTCAGTTTTATAACGATCTTATCAACGAGATTGTGAAACATGGTGAATTGCATAATATATTTAATTATTTATTTTAAAAATTAACATTTGTGGAATTTGGTTGAATTGCATAATATATTTAATTATTTATTTTAAAAATTAACATTTGTGGAATTTGGTTGATGCCATGTAACTGGTATATTTATTTACTTCAACCATGTATCTTCTGTATTTTTAAAAAATTCCAAGCAACACACTTCTAAGGTTTGACAACAAATACTAAATGTTCTGGTGATTGATAATGTATTACCTTTCTGTTTTTAGAAATTTACCCTTCCAAGTTCCATCCTTTTGTGATTTACCTTGGTTTTAAGGCTCTTTTTATTGCCATTACTAAATATAGGCTTGGTTTTCTATAGTTGTTTTTCCTAAAGCCCAAAGGCTTAGGTTAGATCTTGAAAGCAACTACTTCAATTAAGCCCCTAAGTAATAAGAGAGAGCAATGTTATGGGGGCCATGTTCCAATTTTTTCAATTTTTCCTAACCCCTACACCTTAGGTAGTCACCAATGTTATATCTCTAGAGTTTGTGTGAGACATATCACAACTCAGCCAATGGACCTTACACCGAAGCAAGGTATCAACTGTATTGTGATTCACTTATCCTTGCTCATATGTGGTTGTGTTGTGTGTGTAGGTGGCAATCATATAGCAATAGACTAGATCTGGAGGAAACACTCAAGATGGACTAGTGCTGGAACGGTTGTGCAAGGAACAAGATTGATGGTGTAGCTATGGATGGACAATGAAAGGTGCAATCTTGGCATCGGCAACAACACGTCTTTATCTTTTCTCTCTCTTTCTCTTCTCTCTTAGCTACCAAATAAGGGTGGATGTCAATTGTGTATAGTGTTCACTCTTATAGTCATGAACACTAATGTTGCCATGTATTGTAATGTTGATTCTTCACATGTCATCCCATTCACCATTAGTTGTCATTCACGTCAATAATCCCATACCTTCCCAATATTTTGTAAAGAACTCGAGTACGAGTTTTCATTCAGTCATGAGGGTATGATGAACCGTGATATCGCATACGTGATATTACAACCACCACACGATATCGTGTACACGATATCGCATCTTGCCTCATCTTCTATAAATAAGAGGCGTTTCCCTTGGTTCAACAGAATAAGATTTAGACCCTTAGCCAAACTCTTGAAATGTTGTCATTCCAGAGTTAGAATTATTTTTGTGTGCCTGCAGTAGGAGTCATAGAGTGAACGGATCTTTATTCGAGCAATTTGTACCTGAGCACAATTTTGTGTATGACAATAAAGATGAACTTTATGATAAACCTTGCAACATATAGATTAAGTTAATTAGTAATTAATGATTTTTTAATGCTTTCTTAGTTAATTAATATCTCTCTCAACCTTCAATCCCCTTAGTTAAATACACTCAGTACAACTGATTCAAGCATGTGTGTAGTGCTTGGTAACCCAGTAACGATTAGCATTTGGTAATCCCAGCAGTGTTTCCCTGGTTCAAGATGTGTACAACAAGTGGGAACAGATACTGGTGTTAGGAACATTTAGAAACTATTTAATGAATAGTTAATGTAAGTTAGCTACTTAGTTCTCTTTCCCTCTCCTTTATTAGCAGAAGACATAAAAAATAAAAAAGCTATAAAAATCATATACCTCAAGCTTACTTAACCATACAATCATGACAATACAAGTAAGTTTGAGAAGACAACGATTGATTAACCCTGAGTGTTCCATTAAGGTGCATAAGCACTTGATCCTTGGAGTTCGACCATATTGTGCGTGAAATGCTCGTATTCGTATGGTTGAGTGTAGGGGTACCTCATCACTCATCATTAGCGTCATTGTCGGGTACTTAGTTGTTTGTGCGCTGCGTAGAACATAGGAAATCATTCATATTGTTGGAGTGCTAGAATGAATCCTTAGGGTTAATCAAGAAAGACGAGATAACGGTACATTGCACACCGAACGAAACAAGATGTCTTCTTCTTCGCATAAGAGCACTTCATCGACTAGGACTAACGCAAGAGATAGTTGATGGCATAATACACATAACCAAAATCTGCCAGTTCCTTAACAGTTTTGTGTGGTATTTACTCATCCCGATGAGTATGTACCTGATTTCACCTTTATTCTCTACCAAGAAGAACAACTGTGTTGGAGAGACTTGAAGGATAACATAGTGTTGCCTCCAGACCGATCAGTTCCCAACATGCTCCTTCATGCTCTCTCACAAATAGGCATGCTACTTTTATATGCAGAATATGTTGCACATGATCATGACTCAAGAGACTATCATCCCACAGAAGTGCAACATCAAAGGGACTTGTGATAGGAGAGATACCATACATCTTTGAAGGGAAAATGGCCCCATGACACTCCACACATTTTGAGAAAAATTGAGGATGGTGAACCTATGTCAACTGGTTCCTCATGAAACAATGTTCCTCCTCCTAACATTGGTCAGGGGGTGGTGTATCAAAACCTTCACTTCACCATTTACAACCCTAGTTCTGATACCCACAAACACGAAGTGTTCAACGAAGGAACACAAACACACGATAAGAGCAGACGTTCTGGTTGTGATCACGATCAAGGCCAAGACCACCGAAGAGAAGGTAGAAAACACCATCATGGCGATGGTTCTCCTTCTTCTTCGCTTTTATCATCACCTTCACCCTCTCCTTTGGTGTTCGAATGTAGTCATAGGGAAACCAATCGTGAGGATGAGGGAAAACGAAGTGAAAGTCATTGACGAGACAGTCGAGAACGAGGACAAGGGCACTCTAAAGAATCAAGGCATAGAAGAATGGAAAGTAGGGAACAACATAGACACCATAGAATCTATGAAAAAGATGATCATGAAGAACCCCTACTCACAACTAGAAGCATGCTAAATATAATGAAGGTCGTAAGAGTTTTAACAAGGCACCAAAAGGATAGTAGGATTAAGAGGTTAGACATGAACAACATCCCACGATTTGAAGGGGGATACAATGCTAATCCTCAAAATCATTTACAAGCATTCCATGATGCATATGCCTTGCAAAACATAGAAAACAAATGGCAAAAACTAAATTTGTTTCGAAGGACACTAGTGAAAGAAGCTGAAAGCTCGTACCAGTCCTTAGAACCGGAATCCATTTAGAGGTGGAGTACAATGTTAGAACTCTTCAATGATAATTATCAAATGTACTCCCGAGTGTCTAACCTGCGAAACCAAATCCAAGGATGGAAGTAACGAAATCATGAACCCTTAGATGCTACCATGGGCTGCTATTACGCATTGTTACATTGTTACCTTGGCCATGGTTATTCATTGCAGGATCAACTACGCCATCTCCTGGATGGGCTTAGGCATGAAACAAGAAGAACCCTTGGGACATATGCCCAAGAAAGGTTATTAGAGCTTAGGTCTCATCAAATTCATAGACTGCTAGAGCAAGTTTCCAAAGAAGAAGGTAAGCTACCAAAGAGAGAAAGTACAGAAGAATACAACTGAGATCTTTCCCTCCAAAAAAAGGGAGTGAGATTTTATGAGGAGGAAGAGGAGTCACCACTCGAAGAGATGGTGCATAGGAAAACTTTTCCTCTCCAAAAGTTAACATCAAAATTATCGACAAAGGTAGACCAAATGTGGGACTCCCTGGATAGTAGGTTTCAAACTATTATCAAAATTGTAGAGGAGTCTAGAGAGCATGGTAGTGACCGCGAAAAGAAGAAAAAGAGAGAAGTGAAAAATGCACATAACAAGGGTAAGGGAAAAATGGCCATCACAGAAGAGGTTGTGGATTTAGACACGAACAATAATAGTGGATGCAAGATATGCCAATACGACCATCCTAAGGGATGTTGCCCAGTGATCTCACATTTACAAGAGTCTAGGGTGTATGCACTCAACCCATAACTAAATAAACAGAAAACACCCTGATGGTCACCTTATCCCCAAGGTAATCCAAGGTAGTTCCACAAACCTTCAACATATTATCCAAGTGGAACTCCACCAGAACCTGTTGAGCAACATAAACAATGGTAATACCCATGGTCATGGGGGATGCCACCACCAAGGCAACAATACCCATACTGGCAACCTGACCCATATGACTATTATGTGCAGCATCCAATCTCTCCACGTGACTCTGTTGGTTACGTTACATCACAACACCACTACCAAGCTCATGAATATTATAAAACTCCTTTCCCTAGGAGAGATAACCCACAAATATGCCATCCTCCAAATCCATTTGTAGCTCTCACACCAATAGCTCCATTACCACCTACTCCAATAGTGTAAGGAAAACTCCCTATTCAACCGCAGCAACGTAATGCCACAAGGGCTATAAATCCTCAACCCACTATTGGTTCTGACAACCATACGAAGAAAAGACCTTTCTTCAGAACCAACAGTCCAACCAAGCCCTTACAACCACAAGCAGTTAAACCTCTGAATGCTTCCCCATCAAATAGAGCTTTAGAGCTCCCTTTGAACCAAACACTGAGCTCAACGCATACGATTATGTTAACACATGCTGTTACTAACTGGATTAAGGTTGGTGACCTTCCCAAGAAATTCTTTGATCTTGAAAGCCCTCTAATCTATCTCCAAATCACTGGGAATGAGCCATGCAAAGCTCTTTTGGATTCAAGTTCTGGAGTCAACTTAATGTCGCAAGAAATGTACAAAGCCTAGAACTTGCCCCCATTGAAGAAGAGAAATATTTGCATAGAGCTGGTTGACCAATCCATCACTGTTCCTTTGGGACTAGTGGAGGACATCATCACCACTGTGTGTGGGTGGTCGTACCCAGCTGATTTCCTAGTGATACAGGTAAATAATGGTAAAGGAGACTTCCCAATTGTAACAGGAAGGGCATGGCTAAGTACTATAGATGCACGCCTAGGAATCTGCAATCTTTCCCTGGAAATATCTAAGGAGAACATTTTTGGAAATATTGAGAAGAAGAAGATTCTATGCATCACATATAGTGATATAGGGTGCAATTGCATGCATAGATCATGGGTTGTACAAATTTTAGCATTGCCTGCATGCAACTGGTGTGCACAAGACATTAATATACAAAAGTACCTATAAGCAGCAGCCACACGACAAGAAGACACCCAGTGGCTGATAGCTGATCAAGAGAGCAACTCACTCATGTGCATGGAACTAATTGAGTGAATAACTTGAGCTTACATTGAAAGCATAGATGCACTAGAGCAAGTTCACTGCCAACTTCCAAGACTTAATCTTGAAAACATCAACTGGGGGGAAGTTGAAAATTCCTGAAAAATTCAAACAGGAGCCCCTAGAATTAAAACCATTGCCCACCGGTCTAGAATATCTGACCCTTGAAAATGGAAAACTAATAATCATCAACACAAGACTTTCTTCCAAATAAAAAGGAAGACTACTGAAAGTAATAAACAAGTGGTCAAAAGCCTTTGCCTAGTCATATCCCGAATTAACTAGAATAGATCCTAGGATATGCCAGCATAGGATTTACACTGACCCCGCCATGAAACCTTGGAAACAACTACAAAGGCAATTGAACCCAAAATTGAAGCAAGTAGTAAAAGAAGAAATAGAACAGCTTCTTAAGGCTGGGTTCATATATCCCATTGCTGATAGCAAATGGGTTAGCCCTCTGGTAATCATGCCTAAAAAGGGAGGCAAATGGAGGGTGTGCATAAATTTTAGGCTGCTGAACATGACAACATTTAAGGATCACTTTCCATTGCCATTCATTAACCAAGTCTTAGACACCATAGCAGGGCATCGCTATTACAGTTTTTTGGATGGCTATAGCGGATACAACCAAATATAGATAGCCCTAGAAGACCAAGCCAAGACAACGTTCACCAGTCCTTGGGGAACATTTGGGTATAAAAAAATGCCGTTTGGCTTGTGTAATGCTCCTACCATGTTTCAACGCCTAGTTCTAAGCATATTCCAACAACAGATGGGGAACAAAGTGGAGGTCTTTATGGATGACTTCTCCACCTATGGAACAAGTTTTAATCAAGCCTTGGATCGACTAGAGCAAGTGTTGAAAAGATGCGTAGAAACCAATCTAAGGCTCAACTGGTAGAAAAGCCATTTAATGGTCTAAGAAGGCATAGTACTTGGGCATAAGGTTTTACATGTAGGAATAGGGGTAGACCCAGATAAAATTAGGATCATCCAAGGAATCACCCATCAATCAGAAACTGTCAAAGACATTCGATCATTCCTTGGACATACTGGCTACTATAGGAGATTCATTGAGAACTTCTCCAAGATTTCCAAACCATTGGTAGAGCTAACAAAGAAGGACATACCTTTTAAATGGATCATGGAATGTGAACGAGCATTTCAAACCTTGAAATGAAAGCTAGTAGAAACTCCCATTCTACAAATCCCTGACTAGTCCAGACCATTTCACATCATGAAAGATGCATCCAATTATGCCTTAGGAGCCATACTTACATAGTTAGATGACCAAAAATGCCCTTACTACATCCACTATGCAAGTAGAAGTATCGTCGATGCACAACTTAACTACACAACTACAGAGAAAGAAATAATGGCTGTAGTGTTTACATTGGATAAGTTTAGGCACTATGTGTTAGGTTGCAAAGTGTTCATCCACATGGATCATAGTGCAATTCGGTTCCTTATGAACAAGCCAATGGTTAGCCCTCGTATTATACGATGGCTGGTAATCCTACAGGAGTTCAATCTAACGATGATCGATCGGAAAGGCACCGAGAACATAGTTGCAAATCATTTATCTCAGTTGCACTGGGATAGCAAAGAGGATGAATATGTAATGTTTGATAATTTTCCTGATGAAGCCCTCTTTGCCGGTGTAGTGAATAACCAACTACCCATGGAGACAAACTGGTATAGTAGCATTCTCACCTATCTCCTTACTCAACAAACACCACAAGAGATGGACCCTAGGAAGAAAAAATAGTTTCTTCACAGAGCCAAGTACTTCATGGAGATTAATGGAAAACTTTACAAAGTGTGTCATGATGACTTAGTTCGATGGTGTGTGCCCGAGGTAGAACAATTTAGAGTTGTCCAAGATGCTCATGAGGGTCCTTGTGGGGGTCACTATGCAGGGAGACGAACGGCTATTAAGATCTTGCTTGCAGGATATTACTGGCCAACATTATTTCAAGATGCCCATCAATTTGTCCAATCTTGTGAGCATTGTCAACATGATGAGGGAATGACTACTAAAATGAAGGGTTTTCCCACAATGGATTCAATCGTTAGAACCCTTTGACATTTGGGGAATAGACTTTATGGAGCCCATTACACCAATGTCCAATGGAAAAGCTTACATTGTAGTTTCCATAGACTATTTAACAAAATGGGCTAAAGTAGCTGCTATTAAAGATTGCACATGATCTACAATTGCATGATTTGTGCAATAACAAATCATAAATAGGTTTGGTGTGCCATGTGCACTTATTTCGGATAATGGAACATATTTCACAGGTGCAAATTTTCGAAAGTTAATGCAATGCTTAGGGGTTGAACATAAATTATCTACACCTTATCACCTCCAAGCTAATGGACAAGTTGAGATCACCAATAGGGAGATCACTAAAATATTGACTAAAACAATTAGCAAGTATAGGCAAGATTGGAGCACTAAACTGAATGATGCTCTTTGGGCATACCGCTCCACTTAGAAAATCACTATAGGCTACTCTCCCTATGAGTTAGTGTACGGAAAGCTTCCAACTCTTCCAATTCAAACCAAGCTCGGTACACTATCAATGGCTTGTGACCTCCACCTTGACCTTGATCTAGCACAAAAACAAAGGTTGACAACTTTAAACGTGCTAGATGAAAATTAGTTAGCTGCCCTGTCATCAAATGAGTTTCACAAGGCATATAAGAAGTGATGTCATGACTTGAAGATTCGAAAGGTTAAGTATCAACTAGGAAATAAGGTTCTCTACTAGAATCCCACACATGTGCCACAATGTACAAAATCTCAAACACTATGGGAAGGACCTTATATTATTCATGCAACCTTTTATTCAGGGGCCATGATCATATACGAACCTAAGAGCCCTGATAAAACATTATTAGTCAATGTGCAATAGACCAAACCCTTCCATGAATATAGAACCATCAGTGCACATAATACCTCTGAAAAGGGATGACCACGCTCGCTATTTCAGATCTCCTCCTTCCAACTTAGTCATGGGGGAGACGACCACCTCTGCTAATCATTTGAGTCCCTCAGTTCCTTTTTAAGTTTTTGTTTTACACATTTTTGTTTTACAAATTTCTTTAATTTTTCTTGTTTTTGTTTTGCACCATCGTTTATACTTTCTCATTTCTTTGTGTGATTGTTTGGTTTTGTTTTTGTTTTTATTTTTGTTCTTGTTTCTTGTTTTTGTTTTGTTAGATTCGTCACCTAATAAGTGCTCCGGATGGTGGTATGAACTATATTCTATTGATTGCTAATGTTTGATCTTTACCTTTAAGTTATAATGCTGATACAAAGGTATGGTTCTCTTGATATAACAGGCAATGAGTCCACGTTGTTCATGCTCCATAAATTTCTATGGTCTGTCCTGGATTGGAATTGTATAGTCCCCTTCTTTAATAATAAAACTATTAACAAATTGGTGATTGGACATTTCTCAATCTAAGGAAAGAATCAAGGACTAAAAAGGATGTGACTTCAAAGGAATTTGATGCATTTGTGCTGGCTATTCTCTTGGGTGCTTCGATGTTTTCTTCTTGAGTTTTCTTACAATTCTAACATTGCTCTATTATCGGGAAGCTGAGCCAATAAAAATAAAAATAAGTCTTTGCATGGTGTGGTTCTCAAGAGAAAAAATAGTGAGAATTCAAAGCACATCCCTTAGAAAAAATAATCATCTGGGCTACAAGCACTGGTTATGGAACTAAATAGACATGTTCCCTCTAACTAAGGCCCTTTCTCACTTCCTACTTCTCCCTTCTCATTTTCCTCGAAATGATGATGAATCTTTTGTGGAAGCATTCTTGTTACTTCAAGTGGATGGATTGGCCAAGTGTATTAATGCGAAGTCACTAGATGTGGATTGTTTGAGGCTAGATTTGGACTAAGATCTACATAGTCACATTAACCATAAGTACACAAGGGGCTGTATACCACCTTGTTCTTGGGACTCCATTCCATTCTCTTCTCCCCATCATTCTTTCTTCATTTCCCACTTCATTGCTGATTATTTCAGCAGTCTATATTTTGGTTGATACATTGTTTTCTCTTTAGTGAATTCTTGTGGTTAAGTCTTTAACTCTTACTTCCAAATGACATTTCCAGAGCCTATGGACTCTTTGAATGTGGGTTTGTCAGGGCATAAAGGGCATGAGCCTGCTTTGGGGAGGAGCCACTAGCATTCTTATTTGGTGTATCAGTTAACTTCTTTCCCTTAAACATTTCTGCAATTAACATTTTTTGTTGTTTCATTCCCATCTCTGACATCCATTTTATCGGTGTTGCCATTGTTTATTTTTCTCCATCTTTCTCATTCCTTATATTTTTCCATTCTATCGCTACCGGAGGCTCACTCTTCATCATGGGGGCCCTAGTCTAATTTTTTCAATTTTTCCTAACCCCTACACCTTAGGTAGTCACTAGTGTTATATCTCTAGAATTTGTGTGGGACATATCACAACTCAGCCAATGGACCTTACACCGAGGAAAGGTATAAACTATATTGTGATTCACTTATCCTTGCTCATATATGGTTGTGTTGTGTGTGTAGGTGGCAATCATACAACAATAGACTAGATTTGGAGGAAACACTCAAGATGGACTAGTGCTGGAACAGTTGTGCAAGGAACAAGATTGATGGTGTGGCTATGGATGGACAACAGAAGGTGTAATCTTGGAATCGGTAACAACACGTCTTTATCTTTTCTCTCTCTCTTTCTTCTCTCTTAGCTAAGGGTGGATGTCAATTGTATATAGTGTTCACTTTTATAGTCATGAACATTAATGTTGCCATGTATTGTAATGTTAATTCATTCACATGTCATCCCATTCACCATTAGTTGTCATTCAAGTCAATAATCCCATACCTTCCCAATATTTTGTAAGGAACTCGAGGACAATTTTTCATTCAATCATGGGGGTATGATGAACCGTGATATCGCATACGTGATATCACAGCCACCATGTGATATTGCGTACGTGATATCTTGTCTTGCCTCATCTTCTATAAATAAGAGGCGGTGCCCTTGGTTCAAGAGAATAAGATTTAGACCCTTAGCCAAACTCTTGCAATTTTGTCATTCTAGAGTTAGAATTCTTTCTGTGTGCCCGCAGTAGGAGTCATAGAGTGAACAGATCTTTATTCAAGCAATTTGTACCTGAGCACAATTTTGTGTACGGTAATAAAGATAAACTTTATGATAAACCTGGTAGCATACAGATTAAGTTAATTAGTAATTAATGATTATTTAATGCTTTCCTAGTTAATTAATATCTCTCTCAACCTTCAATCCCCTTAGTTAAATACACTCAGTATGACTAATTTGAGCATGCATGTAGCGCTTGGTAACCCAATAACGATTAGTGTTTGGTAATCCCAGCAGCGTTGCACTAGTTCAGGATGTGTACGGCAAGTGGGAATGGATATTAGTGTTAGGAACATTTAGAAACTAGTTAATGAATAGTTAATATAAATTAGCCACTTAGTTCTCTTTCCCTCTCCTTTATTAGTAGAAGACATAAAAAATACAAAAGCTATAAAAATCATATACCTCAAGCTTACTTAACCATACAACCATGACAAAACAAGTAAGTTTGGGAAGACAATGATTGATTAACCTTGAGTGTTCCATTAAGGTGCATAAGCACTTGGTCCTTGGAGTTTGACCGGATCGTGCGTGAAATGCTCATATTCGTATGGTTGAGTGTAGGAGTATCTCACCACTCATTTGTAGCAGATACCATCATGGTGACAGTTCTTCTTCTTCTTCACCTTCATCATCTCCTTCATCCTCTCCTTAAGTACCTAGACACAGTCATAAAGAAAAAGACCATGGGGATAAAGGTAGGTAAAGTGGAAGTCATAAACAAAATAGCTAGGAAAGGGGATGAGGGAACTCTAGAGAATCACAACATAGAAGAAGGGAGAGTAGGGAACAACATAGGCGTCATAGACATTATGGACGAGATGATCACGATGAACCCCTACTCGCTACTCGAAGTATGTTAGACATAACTAAGTCTATTAGAATCCCAACAAGGCACCAAAAAGATAGTAGGATCAAGAGATTAGATATGAAAAACATCCCACGATTTGAAGGGCGATACAACATTGATCCTCAGAATCACTTACAAGCATTCCATGATGTGTGTGCCTTACAAAACATAGAGAACGAATGGAAAAAAATTAAGTTATTCCCACAGGCCCTAGTTAAAGAAGCAGAAAGCTGGTATAGGTCTTTAGAATTGGAATCCATTCATAGGTGGAATGCCATGTTAGAATTGTTTAACGATAAGTATCAAATGTACTCCTGAGTGTCCAATCTGCAAAAGCAAATCCAATGCTGGAAATAAGGAGGACATGAACCCTTGTATGTTGCCATGGATCGATATTATGCACTGTTACATCATTGTCCTGGCCATGGTTATTTGCAGAGGGATTAACTGCGCCATCTTGTAGATGGGTTTAGGCATGAAACACAAAGAACCCTTGGGACTTATGCCCAAGGAAGACTATTCAAACTTAGGTTCCATCAAATTCAAAGACTATTGGAGCAAGTTGCTAAGGAAGAAGGTGAACTACAGAAGAGAGAAAGTATGGAAAAGTATAATTGAGATCCTTCCCTCTAGAAGAGGGAAGTAAGATTTTGTGAGGATGAAGAAGTGTCACCACTTGAAATGATGATGAATAGGAAAAATTTGCCTATCAGAAGTATTGGCAAAAGTAGACCAAATGTGGGATTCTTTAAAAAATAGATTTCAAACTGTTCTTAAAATAGTATAGGAGTCTAGAGAGCAAGGTAGTGATCACGAAAAAAAGAAAGAAGAGAGAAACTAAACATGCACGTAACAAGGGTAAGGGAAAAGTTGCCATCATCGAAGAGGTTCTGGATTCAAATATAGACAATGATAGTAGATGCGAGATATGCCAATATGACCATCCTAAGGGATGTTGCCCTATAATCTCACATTTGCAGGAGTCTAGAATGTACGCACTCAACCCACAATTAAACAAAATGCAAACACCTTGAAGGTTATCTTATCCTCAAGGTAACCCAAGGCAGTTCCACAAACCCTTAACATATTATCCAAGTGGAACTCCACCACAACCAATTGAGCAGTATCAATAGTGGTAATACTCACAATCATGGGAAATGCCACCACCAAGGCAATAGTATCCTTACTGGTAACCTGACCCGTATGGATATTACATGTAGCAGCTAGTCTCTCCACGCAACTCTACTGGTCACATCACTCCTCAACCTCACTACCAAGCCCATGAGTAATATAGGGCTCTCTCTCCTAGGGGCGATGTTCCACAAACATACCATCCTTCACATTCAGCCATATCTCTTCCACCAATAGCTCCATTATCACCTGCTTCAATTATGCAGGGTGAAATCCCTACTTAGCCATAGAAACGTAATGCCACAAGGGCTGTTAACTCTCAATCTACTATTGGTTCTAAAAATTGCATGAAGAAAAGACCTTACTTTAGAACCAATAGTCCAACCAAGCCCTTGCAATCACAAGCAATTGATTTCTTAGATGCCTCTGTATCAATCAAAACTTTGGAGCCTCCTTCAACCCAACCACCACACTCAATGCATATGGTCATGCTAACTCATGTCATTACCAATTGGATAAAAGCTGATCATCTTCCTAGGAAATTTTGTAATCCTAGGAGTCCTCTGATATATTTACAAATCGCTGGAAATGAACCATGTAAGGCTCTTTTGGATTTAGGTTCTGGTGTCAACTTGATTTTCCAAGAAATGTACAAAGCCTGGAACCTGCCTCCGCTTAAAAAGAGTAAAATTTGTTTAGAGTTGGCTGACAAATCCATCACTGTCCCATTGGAACTAGTGGAGGACATTGTCACCACTATTTGTGGGTGGTCATATACAACTGACTTCCTAGTGATTCAAGTAAACAATAGTAAGGGGGACTTCCCAATCATAATGGGAAGAGCATGGCTAAGCACAGTTGATGTGCACCTATGAATATGTGATCTTTCCATAGAAATATCAAAGAAAAATAAATTCAGAAAGATCGAGAAGAATAAAGTTCCATGCATCGCATATAGTGACATGGGGTGTAATTACGTGTAGAGTTCATGGTTTGTAAAAAGTTTAGCACTGCCTGCATGCAATCAGTGTGCACAAGTGATCAACATATAAAGATGCTTGTATGCATCATCCACATGATAGGAAGGCACCAAGTGGCTGACAACTGATTAAGAAAGCAGTTCAATCATATGCATGGAACCAACTAAGGGTTTGACTTGCACTTACATTGATAACATAGACGTATTAGAGAAAGTCCACCACCAACTTCCAAGTCTTAGCCTTGAAAATATCAACTGGAGAAAGTTGAAAATCCTTGAGAAATTTAAGTAGGAGCCCCTCAAGCTAAAATCATTGCCCACCGGTATGGAATACATGTTCCTTAAAAATGGAAAATTAGTAATTATTAATGCTAAGCTTGCTCCTCAAAAAAAAGAAAGACTGCTGAAGGTAATAAATAAATGGTCAAAAGACTTCACTTGGTCATATCCTGAAGTAACTAGAATAAATCCTAGGATATGCCAACATAGGATTTATACTGACCCCTCCATGAAGCCTTGAAGACAACCATAGAGGCACTTGAACCCAAAGCTAAAGAAAGAAGTTAAGGAAGAAATCAAACAACTTCTCAAGGCTAGGTTCATATACCCCATTGCTGATAGCAAATGGGTTAGCCCCTTAGTTATTGTGCCTAAAAAGAGAGGCAAATGGACGGTATGCATAGATTTTAGGATACTAAATATGGCAACATTTAAAGATCACTTTCCCTTGCTATTTGTTGACCAAGTCTTAGACACCATTGTAGGGAATTGTTATTATAGTTTCCTGGCTGGATATAGTGAATATAACCAAATAAAAATAGCCCCAAAAGATCAAACCCAATCTACATTCACCAGTCCTTGGGGAACGTTTGCATACAAATAGATGCCATTTGGGTTGTGTAATGCCCTTGCAACATTTCAATAACTAGTTCTAAGCATATTCCAACAATAGATAGGCTATGGCATGTAGGTATTTATGGATGACTTCTCCACTTATGTAGTAAACTTTGATCAAGCCTTGGACCGGTGAGAGCAAGTGTTAAAAAGATGTGTAGAAACCAATTTGATGATCAACTGGTAGAAAAGCCATTTGATGTCCAAGAAGGCGTAGTACTAGGGCACAAAATATCACACACATGGATAGAGGTAGACCCTAAGAAAATCAAATTTATCGAAGGAATTACTTGTCAACTAGAAACTGTCAAAGATATTCGGTCATTTCTTGAACAAACTGGCTACTATAGGAGATTTATTGAGAACTTTTCAAAGGCTTCCAAACCATTGGTGGAATTAATGAAAAAGTACGTACCTTTTGAATGGACCAAGGAATGCAAACTAGCTTTCCAAACTTTAAAACAGAAGCTAGTAGAAATATCCATTCTACAAGCTCCTAACTAGCCCAAACCATTCCATATCATGATTGATGCATCCAACTATGAGTTAGGAGCCATACTTACATAGTTAAATGACTAGAAGCATCCTTATTACATCCATTGTGCAAGTAGAAGTATTGTTGGTGCACAACTTAACTACACTACCACAGAGAGAGAATTAATGGCTGTAGTGTTTGCACTAGAAAAATTTAGGCACTATGTCTTGGGCTATAAGGTATTTGTACACATGGATCATAATGCAATAAGGTTCCTAATGAATAATCCAATGGTAAGCCCTTGCATCATACAATGGATTGTAATCTTACAAGAGTTTGATCTTATGATGATTGATCATAAAGGCACTGAGAATGTAGTTGCTGATGATTTATCTCAATTGTGATGGGACAAAAAAGAGGATGAGTATCCAATTTCTGATTATTTCCCAGATGAATTTCTCTTTGTAGATGTAGTAAATAATCAATCACCCATGGAGAAAAACTGGTATAGTAGCATTCTTACCTATCTCCACACCCAACAAATACCACAAGAGTTAAACCATAAGAAGAAACAACAGTTTCTTCACTGATCCAAGTACTTTATGGAGATCAATGGGCAACTTTACAAAGTGTGTTCTGATGGCTTGGTTTGATGGTCTATTCTTGATATAGATCAACTGCAAGTTCTCCATGACACTCATGAGGGTCCTTGTGGGGGTCATTACGCCAGGAGATGAACAACCATTAAGATTCTACTTGTAGGATATTATTGGCCTACATTGTTTCGAGACGTCCATTGTTTTGTCCAATCTTGTGAGCACTATTAACATGATGGGGGAATGACTGCTAGAATGGAGGATCTACAAAAATGGATTCAACCTTTAGGACTCTTCAACATTTGGGGAATTGATTTCATGGGGCCAATTACACCAATGTCCAATGGAAAAGCTTATATTATTGTTGCCATTGATTACCTTATAAAATGGGCAGAAGTAGCTGCTGTTAAGGATTGTACATCATCTATAGCTACACGATTTTTTCAACAAAAAATCATAAACAGGTTTGGTGTGCCTCGTGCACTTATTTTAGACAATCGTACACACTTCACAGGTGCAAATTTTTAAAAATTAATGCAACACTTAGGGGTTAAACACAAAATGACAACACCATACCACCCCCAAGAAAATGGTCAAGCTGAAGTCACCAACAGGGAGATTATGAAGATATTGATAAGAACTATTAGCAAGTTTAGGTGAGACTGGAGCACTAAACTGAACAATGCTCTTTGGGCATACCTCTCCACATGGAGACTCCCTATAGGCTACTCTCCCTATGAGTTAGTGTATGGTAAATTACCAACACTTCCCATTCAAACTGAGCTTCATACACTATCCACGACATGTGACCTCAACCTTGACCTTGATCTAGCACAGAAACAACGGTTAGTAACACTTAACTTACTAGATGAAAACTGNNAAAAATACAAAAATACAAAAAGAACTGAGGGCCTAGAATGGTTAGCATAGGTGGCCATCTCCCCCATGACTGAATTGGAAGGAGGAGATCTAAAATAGTGAGTAGGGTTGTCCACCAATNTAGATCTCCTCCTTCCAACTCAGTCGTGGGGGAGATGGCCACCTATGCTAATCATTCTAGGCCCTTAGTTCTTTCTGAATTTTTGTTTTATGCATTTTTGTTTTACACATTCTTTTTTTAACACATTTTTACCACTTTTCTTATTTTTTTTTACACCATCGTTCATATTTTTACTATTTCTTTGTTTGCTTGATTTACTTTTATTCGTCATCCAATAAGTGCTCATGATGGTGGATTGAATTATATCACATTGATTGCTAATATTTGGTTTTTACCTTTGAATTATGATGCTGATATTAAGGTATGGTTCTTTTGGTAAAATAGGCAATGAGTCGACGCTGTTCACTCATCCATACAACTCTATGGTCTCCTTTGTCTTGGAACTATACAATCCCTTTTTTCTAACTAAACTTGTTGATAAATTGATGGCTGGGTATTTTTTTCAAACCAAGGAAAGACTCAAAGTATGAAAAGGGTGTAACTTCAATGGGATTTGATGCATTTGTGTTGGCCATTCTTTTAGGTGCTTGGATGCTTTTTCTTGGGTTTTTCACCATTCTACCATCAATCAATTATTAGGAAGTTGAGTGAATAAAAATAAGTCTTTGCATGGTGTGGTTCTTATGCAAAAAAAAAAAGAAAAAAGAGAGAGAAAGAAGAGAAAAAAGGTGAGAATTCAAAGCACACCCCTTAGACATAATAAGGCAATATGGGCTACAAGCACTAGTTATGGCATTGGAGAGACATGTTACCCATGCCTAAAGGTTTCCTCTAACTAAGGCCCTTTCTCGCTTCCTACTTCTCCATCTCGCTCTCCTTGGGGTGGTGGTCACTCTTTGTGGAGCCATTCATGTTGCTTCAAGAGGATGGATTGGCTAAGTGTATTGATGCAAGGTCACTAAATGTGGTTGGTTTGAGTTCAAATTTGGAATGAGTTCTACTCAGTCATATTAACCATGAAATACACAAGGGACTTTACACAACCTTGTTTTTGGGATTTCATTCCATTCTCTCCTCTCCATCTTTCTTCCCATGTTCCACCTCATTGGTGGTTTTATCATTAGTCTATTTCTGGGTTGATGCATTGTTTTTCTTTGGTTAATTCTTGTCGGTAAGTTTTTAACTCTTGCTTCCAAATGACATTCCTAGAGCCTACAAACTCTTTGGTTTGTGGGTTTGTCAAGGCATAAAGGGCATGAGCTTTCTTTGGGAAGGACCCACTGGCATTCCTTTTGGTGCAATTGTTAACTTATTTTCCTTAAAAATTTTCTACAATCAATCATTTATTATTTTATCCCCATCCATGGCATCCATTTTATTGGCGTTCCCATTGTTATGTTTTCCATCTTTCTCGTTTTTCATATTTTTCCATCTTATAGCTACCCAAGGTTCACTCTTAGTCATGGGGGCCTTGGCACAAATTCTTCAATTTTTTCCATTCTACTATTCACCTAACCCATACACCTTAGGTAGTTACTAGTGATAAATCTTCGAACTAGTTTTTTCCATAACCATAACTTAGCCAATGCACTTCATATCAAGGCAAGGTATCAACTACATTATGGTTTATCTATCCTTACTCATTTTTAACTATGTTGTGTGTGCAAGTGGCGATCATACAAACAATGGATTGGACTTGGAGGAAGCACTCAGACTGGATAGGAACTGGAGCATTTACGAAAGGAGCAAGTTTGGTGGCATGGCTATGGATAAACAATGGAAGGTGCAATCTCAGCATTGGCGGCAACACGCTTCATCTTCTTTCTCTCTCTCTTTCTCTTCAAGCTACCAAATAAAGGCTTGGATGTTTTTATGTACGAGTGTTCACCACAACGGTCATGAAAAATAATGTTGTAATATGCTTATTAATTTGTTCACTGGGCACGTTGAGTCTATCATCCCATTCCACTATCACTTGTCAATTAGTCAATAATCCCATACCTTCCAAATATTTTGTAAGGAACTTGATGACGAGTTTTCATTCAGTTGTGGGGGTATGATAAATTGCAATATCAGGGCCACGATATCACATCCGCGAGATCAGGTCCACGATATCGGAGCCTACCATGTAATGTCGGATACCTAATATCGGGACCTGTTTCCTTACCTATCAATAAGAGGTAGGTGCACTTATTTTTGTAGTAGTTAGTTAGACCCTTAGCTGAAATCTTGCCTTTTCTCCCTCTCAGAGTTAGAATTATTTCTGCATTCCTGTAGTAGAAGTCATAAAGTGAACAAATTTTTATTCGAGCATTGTGTACTTGAGCATACCTTGTGTACGACAATAAAGAAGAACTTTATGATAAACCTTGCAGCATTCAGAATAGATTAATTAATGTTATTTGTAGTTATTTAATGCTTTTCTTATTTAATTAATGTTCTCTCTCTCTCTCTCACCCTACAAATCTCCTAAGTAAGCACACATAGTACGATCACTTCGAGCATGCATGTAATACTTGCTAACCCAGTAACGATTAGTGTTTGGTAATCCTAGTAGTGTTGCACTGGTTCAGGCTGTGTATGAAAAGTGAGAAAAGATACTGGTGTTAGGATTAATTAAAACCTAGTTAATCAGGATTAAATTATTCACTTAGTTATCTCTCTTCTCCCTTCTTAGCAGTAGGACATAAAAACATGAAAGCCGTAAAAATCATATGCCTCAAGTTTACTCAACCATACCATCATGACATACAAGTAAGCTTGGTAAGACAATGATTAACGAACCCATTCTTGTTCCATCAAGGCGCATAAGCACTTAGTCCTTGGAATTTGACCGAATCATGCATGTACCCTCGTATATGTTTGAGCGTAGGGATACCTCGCCGCTCATCAATGTTGTCACTAAGCTTAATCTACCAAGTTTTTACTATTCATTTAATGTATTATTTGTTTCTTTAAGTTTAGATAAAAACTAACATAAAGTAAAGCTTATGTAACCCACCTAAAACAATGTAGGTCTAAAGAATGATAATGGCCACATTTATTTCATAACTATTGATAACAACTTTTCCATGATAGCATAGGGTCATGATCAATAAGTTTTAATTCCATGAAAATTACAAATCCTATGGGTTTTCTAACCATGCTAATTATTTGTGATGGATTATGGATAAAGCAGAGTAAGTTCAACAAACTAGTAGTAGTTGTTACTTTTAGTGCAGGGCTATTTGTGCAGTAAAATACTATGGTTATCAGATGTGGGATGGTGATAATGATAAAGACTTCACAATATTTGTATGTACCTATTAATTAGAGAGAATCTTACAAAATTCTTGACTTAAGTCAAAGAGGATATGACCCCATTTAAGCTGTTCCTGAAAAGATTGTAATGGCCAAATTTTGTTGGAAATTGGTAGGAGAAAAAGTAGCCATACAGTTTGCATCAAAACATGGTTTCTAAAATTATGTTTGTTGTTAGAAGGTGATGTGTTAATGTGTTATTCTACTTATAGTAATCATATTCAAAATGCACATTTAAGGCAATAATGATGGTGATTGAGAATGTATGATGCAACTAGAATTTGAAACTAAGATTACATTAAGGATCCAAATTAGTTGAGTCAAAATGAATTTATTATCCATTTAATGAGTCGCGAGTACCCCTTATGCCCAACTATATGAATCATAAGCCTTTATGCATTATCCGATCAAATTCCATGGATGGGACTAGTTGTGCATCTAGATCATTAACCATTGATTGTAGTTTGTTATCTTCTCACCTGGACTAGTGGTAGCTTTGTTATGTATGGTTCAGTCCAAAGTGAGACATCTGATTATTGATGTTGTTTCAGCTTTATGCTACTCCTAACGATAATAGAAAAATCAATTATTTAAGCTAATTAACAATAAAAAGATGAAGTCTAAACTAACCTATGGGTGATGAGTGTCAATTCCCAGCTTGCTATACATGTCATGAACCTATGTATTGATTATTGGGATAATTTAATGCTATGTTATTGGGAAAACCAAGTAATAATGTTGTTGGGATTACCAAGTGAATACGTGTTTACAATTGAAACTGGTCATGCTCATTTTGCTAATTGATTAACTTGAATGAAATGTAGATATTAACTAAGTACATGAAAAGTAAATTGCATGGAAAGTAAATCTAATTTAAGTCAAAGTGCTGCAATGAATAAGAATCAATATCAATCATATTTCCATTTATGGAATATGTCTAGGTACATTGCCACTCGAATAAGATGTTGTACAACTAACTCAGGTCAACACTGCATGCACTCATTGACTATTCTCTAAGGCTATGGAATGAAACTACAAGAGTTCAATGAAAATAGACATTGTGTCAACAAGTACGCATCAACGTGTCATTGCATGTATTGACAGGATTATGTTGATAGGTATGTATCAAATGGTGCACATCGACGTAACTAAATCAAGGTAGCTTCATCAAAGTGGCTATCTTAAAGCAACTACATCAAATTAGCCAACTAATGCTTCATCATAGCCCCACAACTAAGTAAACACTTGTCATTAAGTTAATAGGATAGGATCAACTTTACAAAAAATTAGGAATGATGGCATTATTGACTGATGATAACTACTAACTAATTCTAAGTGTCACATTACAAAAATTTATTTGCTTGGATGTAGACAAAAAGACAAAGTGATAATAGGATTAAGTAGACATTGAAAATTACAAAATTTGTAGAGGTCTTCAAAAATATGATGAAGATGATTCTTCTTGTTGTTGCTAGTGATGGTAGACTTTCAACCTTGATTGTTATGTTGATGCTTCTCTAGTTATGTAGAAGATTCTTGAAAGATTGATTGGAATTTCTTCTTATCATTTCATGGATCTAGCAAACATGTGATGTTTGAGCTATAATTCTGTATCTACTACAATTTTTCCATGGGCATATCCTTCGTTGTCCCTCTCTTGGCTTTATTTTCATGCTTCGCAAAAGACCTTCCCTAGGCATTTCTTTTAGCATCACTTATAGTCACCAAAAGATCAACATTAGTTTATCCTTTTCAAATCCCTTAGTTTGCATTTAAAAACAAGGTGATGACAACATACTATGCCTAAGGCTATGAGGTAACTAAATCATCAAGCTGTTCACATTATTTTTCTCAATTACTATTAGTTACCATAGCATTTAAAAATAGGATGTTAGAAAATTTCAAAGTAGACATCCCTATCCCTCATGACTGATAAGTGTAACTTTGGAAGTGCATAAGTTTTTGAAAAATTGAAACCAAAGGTTTAATTCAAAAGATGACCAAGAAATATTAATAGATATGAAAATAGGAAAGTAGGAAAAATTAATGAAATGGATGAGAAGTACTCCCAAAATCATGAATAAATCCACAGAAATCATCATTCATGTTCTGGAATATGTAAAGGTTAGTTCAAAGCCATAATAAACAAAGGTTATGCAAGTGGGTCCTCCTCAAAGTAGGCTCCTACAATAATGCCCTTGCATAACCACTTCTATGGATGTCCATGGACACCCTAGATGTTAAATGTAGATCATGTCTTTATTCCAAAAAATACATAACTACTATGGTTGGAGTGTTACAATATACTACACAAAACCAAAAGGCTCATAATCATATGTACTAGTGAGGTGAATGAATGAGATGAGAAGGAATTGTAGAGATCAAGATGTAAGGTGCTTTACCATGTCCCCAATAGGCTCTTGTGACAAATGTGATTAAAATGATGCATACGTATTCATCCAAGTTTAGAAAAAAATTCATACCATGAACAATGATCTTACATTGATGTGTTCCTTCCTACCAACCACCATGAGTCCACAACCACCTCAAAGAACAATCACCACTTTAGAAATAGAAGAAAAGAGAAGAAGGAAGGATGGACCTTCGCTAGAGGGCTGCCTTCAAGCATGGGTAACATGTTTTTCTAGCCCCATAACTAGTCCTTTAGTCCATTATTTTTTTTGAGGGATGTGCTTTAAATTTCCATTATTATTTTTTCTTATTTATTTTTATTTTTTTTATTTTTTATTTGAATTTTTGAATTTTTAAATGGGAACCACACTATGCAAAGACTTAGCTTCCTATTATTGGTCTATGATGGAGTAATGATATGTTCCATGAGGAGTCATAAACCACATGAAAGAAGTTAAGAAGAGAATCCAAAAATTTCCTTTGAGGTCACACCTTTTGCCATTCCCACTTAGTCTTTCCCTTTTTCTTCAAGGTACAATGATCATTGATTAATTTTGGTTGCATAAGAGAAGAACCAAATTACTTTCATAAAAAAGACCTTTCATTCAAAGAACTAGAGGGATGGATGAGGTGGTCTCACTGCTTTACACAATTACTTACCCAATCATCTTGACAACATAGCACAAAAACCCAACACATAGTATTGACTTCTACATCATGACTAGCAATATTATCAACAAAAACATAAAAGCCATGCATAAACATAAAGAAAATGACTTAAGAAAATAAAAAAATATTAAGAAAAGAAAAATATTAAGAAATAGAAAACATATGAAGAATTAAAAAATTTTGGAAGAAATATGAAAATGATAAAAAATTGTAAAAGAAAAAAAATGTGAAAAAAACTTATTAGTTCTTGAACCGAGATGGAGCATCTTCCCAATGAATAATCATATGTCTGCATATTCAAGAGATGGATTGCATAATCCCTTGGTTATAAACCATTGATTTTCCATCTATCAGCATTATTGATTTAATTAATCATGTGGTAGCACATCTAACATTGGTAATAGTCTCTTTTGGATCATTTGGAGATGTATCTTCATTTGGACATGAAGGTATTTACATTTTGGAGGGTCCAAATGTATTTTCTTCATCTCCTTGATTTTCTGTTTTAATTCTTAGGTCTTTGTGTTTAATATCTTTTTTTGATGTATAATCAGAGTGTAAGATATATGCATCTAAGTCCTCTATTTGGTCTATTTTCTTAACTCTAGAACTAATAAGCATATTAGTTTCTTCCATAAATCTTTGAAATAATTTTATATTCTCATTTTCAAGCCACTAGGTGTCTTCTAGTTTAGTGGCTACTATGTAGATTGGTTTTTGCTCACACACTTCTTCTTTAGCTTTGTTGTGGGTTGTGTTAATATTTTTAATTTTTGGCCCACAACTACATCCTTTACTATTAGTAATGATGTATGGATTCTACTATCTCTCCATAGTGATAGGTTTATCATTTATGTCCTGTGTTGGAGTGTTAATGGTTGTTGTCTTTTGCATATGATTAGTAGACATTGTTCAAGCGAGGAAGGGTGTTGCACTAGATTGGCCTTATGTTGTTTTTGATGTGCTAGTAGGTCTACGAGTTTTATGCTCAGGTGAAGAAACCATCCTAAAGAAATTTGAGGTTGTGGTTAAGATCTACTAGCATTATCATTTCCATGTATGTTCACAACACAAGAGACATTCTTTCATTGTTGTTATGGTATTAAATCTTTTGTGTTGTTGGCAATGAAAAATGATAGAGGGAAGTGTGAGAATATTAAGGATATGATAGAGGATGAGAGGCGTGAGATGGTGATCCTTCATAAGATGTTGTAGATTGATGATATTTGAGAGAGTGGTAGTAGTGATTTGAGGTAGAGGAAGTAGAACCAATTAAGAAAATAGGCTGTTGAACATAATATCCATACAGGTTCGATTAGTAGTAAGGGTAGTATTGGTTTGATGATGACCTCTCACATGATTTTGGGTTTTGCCATTGCGTTTGATAGTAGTTTTGAGGCTAATAAGAAGTCCCACTAGGATAGTACAGTTGGTTGTAGGACTATCTATAAGTACCTTGTGAAAAAGGTAATTTCCTAGGCACATGCTTTTGTACAAACTTGGGATTCAAAACAAAAGACTAATACTCATGTAGATGTAACATGACTAGCCAATAGCCCTTTGCATGGTCATATAGAAAGATTTCAAATCTATCATCATCTTCTGTGGTTGAGTCTATGGACTCTTCTTCTACAATCATTTTTTCTTTTTGCCAATAAGTGTTCTTACCTATTTCGTGGTTCTTTTTCCTCCTCTTGTTTTGATCACTTGATTCATTTTGTGCTACTTCCTCCTTTACAATTTTTACATAAGTTGTAACTTTTTCATTCATCAACTCCAACATCTTATCTAGCCTTACTTTAAGCTCATCAATAGACTTTTGTATTAGGAGGTGATGAGAAACAAGGTGCCCCTACACCCAACCATACGAATCACAAGCATTAATGCATGATTCGATCAAATTCCATGGATGAGACTAGTTATGGCATCTAGATCATTATGCCTTGATTGCAGTTCACTATCTTCCCACTTGGACTAGTGGTAGCTTTATCAAGTATGGTTTAGTCCATAGTGAGGCATATGATTTTTATTATTTTATATTTTATAAATTTAATTACCTACAACAAGAATGAAAGGTAAAGTAATTTAAGATATAATTCATCTACTGCCCAGCTAGCCTAACACAAGTACCCATTCCACTTTCCCAGACACATCTTGAACACGTATAGCACTACTAGGCTACCAAACATTAAGTGTTTCTGGGTTACTAAGGACTATATGTATGCTTGAAATGGTCATGCTTAATTGCTTAATTGAAATGCATTAAAGTAAAGAGCATGAAAGTGAAGTGCATTAAAGTAAACATTAATCTATTCTTAGTGTTCCAAGGATTATCAAAGGAGTTCATTCTTATTCCCATCACACTGTTATGCTTTGGTACAACAATGTTTGAACAAAGACCTGAATACATTTAGACTCCTTTTGCAAGCAGTCAAAAAATATTCTAACTCTAGAGAAAATAAACTATAAGAGTTTCGTTACTCTGACTGAAAAACTATCAAAAATTCATGCCAAATCAAGAGCGTAGCCACTATATTTATAGGCTAGCATATAGTCCACAACATTACATACTTGATATTACATTTGATGTTAGATACTTGACATCGAGGCTCCGACGTTAGGTACTCAACATCGGAACATGTGAAAAAACATGATTCATCATACCCCCATGACTAACTGAGAACTTGTCCTCGAGTGAAGAAGAGGAAAAACAAGTTTCTTAAAAAATATTGGGAAGGCATGGGATTATTGACTGACATACAAACTAACTCAGATGGAATAAATAGACTTTGAGTGCCCAAGTGTACATAGTTATGATCTTTACAAAGTTGGGTGTTCATGATAAGAGAAATGAATACCCTAGATAAAATTCACATCCAATGCCTCTTAGTAGCTAAGGAGTGAGAGAGAATATCCAATGATCATGAACATTCTACATCGTGTGGTACTACTACATCATCCTTGATGAAGATAGTCCCACTTCTAGTTCATGCTTTTCACTGTAATCACAAGAGAATCATGAATTAGTATGCAATGTCTAACACAGCTATTAAATGCCTTGTCTTGTCGGTTGTTACACTCAGCTAGGTTGTGATTATGGTAGATTGATTCTTTTAATAGTGTTAGTGGGAAGGCTAATAAATAGGGTAAAATAGATAAAGTAGTCAACTAAATTTGAAAAAGTTTGATGCAAGAAAATATTTGAAGAGGATGTAAGAATTCATAACAATAAAAAATGAAAGTTACTAAAAATGTTGTAAAGATGTGCACAATTGGATGTCATTGGTGGGGTAAACAAAAGGATTTAATTGTAAGAGTGTCTAAGGGTAAAGAACTTATCTAATCAAACCAAAAGATACACAAGTGGATCTTCCCCAAAGTAGGCACAAGTCTTTTATGCCCTTGAATAACTTCAAACCAAAGAGTTTGTGGGCTCCATGGATGCTGAATGGTTATGGAAGGTTAAGTACAAAAACTCGAAAGAAAAATACCTAAGAATTCCAACGCATCAAACTAGGACATCGAACAAGAACATGAAACCAATAGTGAGGTGAAACATGGAAAGCATAGATGGATGAGAGAGAGTCGAATGGAGTTCCTAATTAAGGTCACATGAAGTCCCTTGTGGATTTTATGGTTAAATGACTTTGATAAGATCCATCATTAATCCAAATGAAAACTAACCTTGTTCAGTGACTTTGCATCACCATTCTAAGACCAGTCCATCTTCCTAAGACACAAGAGTGCTCCCACATAAGAACCACCATTCTTTATTAAAGAAGAAAAGAGAAGTAGAAAGTGAGGAAGAGCCTTAGTTAGAGGGGACATTTAGGCATGGGTAACATGTCTTTCTAGTCCCATAACCAATGTTTGTAGCCCATTTATTTTGTTTAAGGGATGTGCTTTGAATTCTCATCATTTTCTTCTTGAAATGGGAACCACACCATGCAAAGACATATGCATTGATTTTATCTAAGAGGTGTGCTTTGAATTTATAATGTTTTTTTTATGAGAAGCACACCATGAAAAAACTTCTTCAACTTCCTTTTATTAGTCAACATGGAATGGTAAGAAATCCATGAAAACACACATGCACCTAGGCAAACAAAAAGACACAAAGAATATCGAATCCCCTTGAAGCCACACCTTATTCAAACCTTTGAATCCTTTCCAATTCTAGAAACTACCAAAGTTACAAATTTGTTAAAGTTTTGTTAATGAAAAAGAGATTGTACATTTCCAAAATAAGGAAAACCATAGAGTTTGCTAATGGGTGGATGTTGTGGACTCACTACTTGTTACATGGAAAAGAAACCATGTCCTAATCATTCATAATGAAATTCAAAGCCAGAATGTAGACACCAAAAATTAAATAACAAAAATAGTACATACCACCATCAATCAACGCATTACCACTGTAGTTGGCACTTATTACAAAAAGTTAGAAAATCACATCAAAATAAAAAAAATGGAAAAAAAAAAGAAATAGCAAATGTAATAATGATGGTGTAAAACAAAATTTAGAAGAGATTAATACCATGAAAACAAGAAGATGTAAAATAAAGAATGTGTAAAACAAAAGGTTGTAAAACAAAAAGATGAAAAACACTTAAGAATCCTAAAGACTAGAATGGGGAATGGCCCCCACGACTAAACATTTGACTATGACAAGGATTAATAAGTGGATAAATAGGATCCATGCATGTATGAAACATTGGTAACTATCCCTACCCTAGCCAATGGGTGCCTATTGGTGGTGTGGTGGCTAGATAGAGAAATTATTGGTCACACACTTGATGGTTAAATGTATGATTAGCTAGGGTATGAGGTGTGTTAACATCATGGATGGCTAGCCCATGATTGCACCCTTGATCATGATATGGTATGCATGGGTTTATTTGTCTTCCCACCCTGTTAGATTCATTATTTGGTTTTGGGATTACTGTATCAATGGATGGTGGCCCTTGTGTGTGTTCAGAGGACATTAGTTGAGATAAGGAAGGTGGTGCACTAGATTGGAATTGTGCTAGCTTAGATGATATGGTGGGTCCATGCATGGTCTACTTTGGCTTATGACATTTCCTCTAGAAGGGATGTTTCCTATGTTGCAGTTGAGACCCATTGGTGTCAGCATGTTTATGTACATTTGTAGCACAAGTGATGTTCATTTGTTGATATTGGGATGCTAAACCTTCATGTCTTATTGGTAGTGGCATATAATGAGGAAGAGTATGAGAATATCAAGGGTAGGATGGATGGTAAGAGACATGAGGTGGTGATCCTTCAAGGGATGTCATGGGTTGATGGTACTCAAGAGAGTGGTAGTGGAAATTTGAAGTAGAGGATGTTGAACTAGTTGGAGAAACAGGGTGTTGAATGTAATATCCATGTGGTTTCAGCAGATAGGGTAAAAAGTACTAATTTGGTGGTACCCTTCCCCATGATTGTCGTTGTTGCCACTATGGTTGATAATCATGTTGAGGCTGGTAATAAGTCCCCCTAGGCTGGTACAATCGGTTGTGGGATTGTCTATAATTACCTTGTGGGAGAGGATATCTCATGGGCATGTGCTTCTATACAAACTTCGGATTTAAGTCACCTACTCAACACTCTTGTAGATGCAACAAGACTAGGCAATGACCCTTTGGATGATCATATATATAGATATTGCATCCATTATCTTCGTCTATGGTTGAGTCTATAGCCTCACTTTCTTTAACCATTTTTCTTGTTTGCCAAAAAGTGTTCCTAGTTATTTCTTGTTTTTGTATCATTTGTTTAGTATGATCACCTGGCTTATTTTCATGATACTCTCCTTGACCATATCAATGAAAGTTATAATGTTTTCACATATACATTTGGACATCTTATTAAAATTTACCTTAATTTTATAAATAGATTTCTGTATTGGCAAGGTTTGTTGTGGAATAATCCTATCAAGAGCAATTTTTTTCTCCTTATCATAGATATGGACCTTCGTTTGTTAAAGAGTTTGGTCCCATTGATATTTTTTGACATTCTCCCATTTGCATATCTCTCATTCTTCTTTTGCCACATGCTTGATTAACTCTTGGATCTGATGGGCTTAGAGCTTGTATAATTGCCCTGGGGCATACATCCTAAGGATCTCCCTAGTTTCATTACAAAGCCCATCTATGATGTTGAAAATTTACCTTTTCTCAGGGGAACGATTGCTTGGGTATCTATTCAGTAAGGCATAGTATCTATCTAAGGCCATGTTCAAGGGTTCATGTTTTTCTTGCTTCCACTCTTGGATTTGTCTCCTCAGGTTGGGCACTCTTGCATAGGTTTGGTATTTCTCGTTGAAAAGTTCTAGCATTGTAGACCATTGTTGGATGGAATTTGGTTTCAATGATCTATACCACACTTTAGATCTATCAATTAGTATTCTAGGAAAGAGTTTAAGATTTTTCCATCCACTTTCAATGTTGTAAAAAGCACAAGCATCATGGAAGGCTTATAAATGATGTTGTAGATCTGAATCATAGCCTCTTGCAAATTTAGGAATCTTATTCATGTCAAGCTTAGGTAGACACCTATTTTTGCGATGCCTGCGAGATATCTTTACTACCTTTGTGATCTACATTAGGCTCTTAGAGGCTAGCAAGGATTCATCATCATCAAATAGGTTGTGAGGGAAATTTACATCTTTATTCATTTGATCATGATAATGCCATATATGTTCATGGTGACATCTTTGATCTTTCTCATGGATTCGATTTCGATTTTTAGTCTAAGCCTTTAGTGGAGCTCTCTATCTCTATACATACATTCATCTTTGTTAGAACTAGATGTTGAAGGGACATAGGAAGATGAGGATCTAGAAGAATTTCCATGGCTTCTATGATGTTCTTCAGGGTCCTTTGATTTTTCATTTTCAGGTTTTAAGGCCTAGAGGCCTTCCCTAGTTTAGGACCTACATCATCTTCTCCAAGATTATTTACCTCAAGTGAATGTAGTCCTCTAGTATCATCAGGGTGGTCATGATCATAAGAAATCCCTGCATAAGGTTAGTTCTCCAATGAATGTGTTCGCTGTATAGTGCATTGTCACTTCCGTGTGGGAGATACATTTTTGTTGGTTTATAGTGTATGTGATTTAATATCTTTTGAAAGATATATCATTACTATTTTTATAGCAATCATGTATAATATAACAAATCTAGATAACTAGCGCCATCCCTAGCAATGATGCCAGTGATGAATGACGAGGTACCCCTACACCCAACCATGTGAATCACAATAATTCATGCACAATCTGATCAAATTCCATGGATGGGACTAGTTATGGCATCTAGATCACTATGTCTTGATCATAGTTTGCTATCTTTCCACTTGGACTAGTGGTAGCTTTGTCAAGTATTGTTTAGTCTAGAGTGAAGCATATGATTTTTATTATTTTATATTTTATAAATTTAATTACCTACAACAAGAATGAAAGGTAGAGTAATTTAAGATCTAATTCATCTATTGCCTAGCTAGCTTAACACAAGTACTCATCCCACTTTCTTGGACACATCTTGAACACATATAGCATTGCTGGGCTACCAAATGTTAAGCATTGCTTGGTTACCAAGCACTATATGTATGCTTGAAGTGGTTGTGCTTAATTGCTTAATTGAAATGCATGAAAGTAAAGTGTATTAAAGGAAACATTGATCTATTCTCAATGCTACAAAGATTGTTAAAATAGTTCATTTTTATTTCTATCACACTACCACGCTTAGGTACATTAGTGTTCAAACAAAGATCCATACACACTTAGACCCCTTGTGTAGGCACTCAGAAAATATTTTAACTCTAGAGAAAATAAATTGCAAGAGCTTCACTACTATGACTTAAAAAATATCAAAAAATAATGCCAAATTAGGAGCCTAGGTGCTATATTTATAGGCAAGCATATACCCCATGATGTTGGATACTAGACGTTGCATCTACGCTTCGATGTCAGATACCTGATGTCGAGTACCCAACATCGAAGCACATGAAAAAACATGATTCATCAACAAGGTTTGTTGTGAAATCACCTCATCAAGATCTATCTCTTTTTCCTCATAATAGATATGTATCCTCTTCTTTTGAAGAGTTGGGTCCTAGTTATATTCCTCTACATTCTCTTGTTTACATAGCTATCCTTCTTCTTTTGCCACCCACTTGATTAACCTTTATATTTGATGGGATTTTAAGTTAGATAACCAACCTTGGGCAGAAATCCCAAGCGTCTCCCTTGTTTCATTACGGAGCCCATCTATGATTTGGAAAAGTTGGTCTTTTTGAGAGAAATCATGGTTTGGACATCTATGTAGTAGTGAATAGTATATATCCAAGGCCACATCCAAGGGTTCATGTTTTTTTTGCTTCCATCCTTAGATTTTTTTTCTCAAGTTGGACACTCTCACATAGATTTGGTATGTGTTTTTGAAAAATTTCAGCATTGTGGACCATCAATGGATTGAATTTGGTTCCAAAAATCTATACCAACTTTTAGCTTTGCCAATTAATGTCCTAGGAAAGAGCTTATGATTTTGCCACTCACTCTTAATGTTTTGTAAGGTATAGGCATCATGGAAGACTTGTAAGTAATGTTATGGATTACAGCTATAGCCTCCAGCAAATTTAGGAATGTTCATGTTAAGCCATTTGATTTGACTATCCCTTTGATGTCTTTAAGGGATTCAAAGTACCTTCTAGGTCTATATCATGTTCTTAGTAGCCAATAAGGGTTTATTATCATTAGACATGTCATCATAATAATTTCTATTCTTAGTTGCCTAATGATAATGATTTCATCTATGCTTATTGTTATATCGTCGATCTTGCCCTTGGTTTTGATTTCTATCTTTATCTTGATCTCATAGTGGAGCTCTATTTCTATACCTACGTTCATCTTTGTCAGAACTAGACATTGAAGAGGAAAAGGAAGATGAGGAACTAGGAGAATCACCATGGCTCCTATAGTACTTCCCATGATTCCTTGATTTATTTTCTCTAGGTTTAGAGGAGGTCCTAGGCCTTGAGGTCCTCCTTGATCTAGGACTTATTCCATCTCCTCTAGGATTGTTTGTACCACTTGAATGTACTCCTTGTGTGTAGCAAGGATGGAAATGAGCATATAAAATCCTTTCTTGAGGTTGTTTACTCCAATTCATTTTAGTATAGATCCTATCATTTCTTTTATGAGAGTTTTCATCATGCATTGCGTTATTGGTCCTATGTGAAGAAGACATGATTTTAATGTATGTGACTTAAACTATTAATATTTTTTAAAAGATAAATCATTAACACTTTTACAGTGATCATGTATAATATAACTAATCTAGATAACTAGCACCATCCCTAGCAATGACACCAATGATGAGTAGTGAGTACCCCCTATGCCTAACCATACAAATCACAAGAGTTCATGCACAATCCAATTGAATTCTGTGGATGCAACTAGTTGTGCATCTAGATCATTAAGCATTGCTCACAATTCATTGTCTTTCCACTCAGACTAGTGGTAGCTTTGTCATGTATGGTTTAGTCCAAAGTGAGGCATATGATTGTTGATGTTGTTTTGGCTTTATGCTACTCCTAATGATAATAGAAAAATGAATTATTTAAGTTAATTAACACCAAAAAGATAAAGTATAAACTAGCCTGTGGGTGGTGAGTGTTCGTTCTCAACTTGCCGTACACATCCTAAACCCACATATCCACTATTAGGATTATCAAGAGCTATGCTACTGGGCAAACCAAGTAATAACATTGTTGGGATTACCAAGCAAATATGTGTTTACACTCAAAACTGGTTGCACTCATTCTACCAATTGATTAACTTGCATGAAATGTAGATATTAACTAACTACATGAAAAGTAAATTGCATGGAAAGTAAATCTAATCTAAGTCAAAGTGCTGTAATGAATAAAAATCAATTTCAATCTTATTGTTGTTCATGGAATGTGTCCAGGTACATTGCCACTCAAATAAGACACCGTACAACTAACTCAAATCCACATTGCAGGCACTCACTAATTGTTCCCTAAGACTACAGAATAAAATTACAAGAGTTCAACTACTTTATTGACAAAAAAATGCCAAATACACAGTGGGACACATGTATTTATAGGTGAAAATAGAGATTGCATTGATGGGTACATGTTGACGTAGCTACATTTGCCTCAAAATGGTTGTCTTAAAGCGATTGCATCAAAGCAACCAATAGATGCTTCATCACCATCATACCAAGGCATGTTAGGCATGTTAAAAGATAGAAGAACGTTCAAATTTGCCCACATAACATATATAACCCAAAGGGAGCACCAATCCCTATGCATTTTTAAAATGTTTTCCTATTATTACATTGAACTGGAACTTAAAAGAAAGTTCCAAAAGATTATACTATAAAATCTGGAAACACTAGAGATCCCTCCGTTCCATCTCTTTCCATGAAAATATAATTTCGGACTTAATTTTAGTTTCAGGTTTTCAGCTTTCAATATTACAAACTTTAAAAACAAATACTAGGGCAACTTCTCACGCATGGCAATCCTTCCTCTGACTCCTGTCATTCCTTTCCCATTTAGTGCCATGCAATCAACGAAAGTAATGTTGGAGATGGCTAAATAATCAATACCAAATCTCTAGGTACCATCTTGGAAACTTGCCTCACGCTGGATCCCAGAAACTCGTCGAGAATCTTTATCTTCTCTCTCCGTTTTGCCTGGGAATTCCTACTGCAGTTACCCTACGCATCATGGCCCGAAGCGGCAATTATTGAAAACCGAAGAATCAAGGATATTGCATGGCTTCCACGTAGCCCACAGTAACCACCACCGTCTTCGCCGTCACCAAAACCGGCAAGCCCGTTCCTTCGTAAATCTTCTTTTCAGACCCATCACGCTGCTCTTGACGTGATGTTCGCTGATGTGCAACAGCTCTGGGTTGATAACACCAGTCTCCGAGATTCCTTTGGGAAATTACTAGGGAGGCCAGGGCTGCAGAGTTTGCTGCAAAATCAAGTGCGTGGAGTAGGCGCTCTGTTCTCGTTGTCCTGTAATAGTAGCTATCACAGATAAGCATCCCGGTAGCTTCTCACTAACAGCCATGCCCGCTTTGATCTCAGCCCAGCAACCTTTGCATGCATTGCTCTGGCACACAAATCTCTGATTCTCCTCAACTCCGGCCCAATTCTCCTTCTCTTTAAATGGACAAAATGTGAGTAGGTAGGGAAGGAAATAAGTTTCTGGGTAAATGAGTGCTTCATAGATTACTGGTTATCAATTCTCATAGAGTTTGAGGAAGGAGTTGGCAGGTGTGAAGGTGCAGCTACTTGGAGATGACATCGTTCAGGCAACTATGGGCGCTGCTTGCAGTTACGGGGTGTAGTCGGCGATGCACAGACAACAAGTGGTTACAGGGTGCAAGAATGGCAACGCATGCAGGCAGTGGTTTCATATGCGATGCACAGACAACAAGTGGTGCTACAAGGCCTCCCCATAACTACCAACACCGTCACCAACCTGTGTTCATCAAGCTGGGCCGAACCCAACAACAATGTTAGTTGGTGCAATGCACCGCCGTTGCTGTATGGCATGTCGGCATCATTCTAGTTCTGTACGGAGGAGTAGCCTTCCTTGTCCGCGGTAGTATCATGTTCAAGTTCGATGGCAACACGTGGCGGATGCTTGCCTATGTTTTAAACGTCGATGGCTCTGGCGACATGGCATCCATGCGAGTTAAGGGCATTTACACAGGGTGGCTTTCCATGAGCTACGCCTAAGGCGCCTCTTACCAGGTTTTCAGCACCTTCAGGGCCAGGCTTTGTCTTTCAAGGTCATGTCTTATACCATTCATGGCACCGGTAGATTTGGGCTGTTGGGATCGATCGCAGGTGGACTATGCCCAGGGCAATGACCCTCACGGTATGAGCTAGCTGGTGGGCTACGGCCCCATCGCGGCTCCTCCACCCTGTTCTTGAAGTCGATGCCTGCCTCTTGGGTTGCCTGCAGGGCTGTGCCCACTGGTACACTCACTATTTGTCTAATCCCATTGTGCTCATCGACGTGCTCGTGGGCGGTCCTCACAACAATGACAATGTCCAGGTTGAGCCCAGTAATCCTGCTGTAGCTGCAGCTCCAGCATATGTATTATGTAATCTAGTTTGATCTATTTTGGATCTAGTTACGTTTTCCACTATATTTTCTATCCTCGTATATGCGGCTATTTACCAGGCTATAAGTTCCCTGCCCAATAATATTTTTCCTGTGTAACATTTTGTGCCACCCCATTGGATTCATCATATTCTGTGTATAGTAGCGTGGGCAAAATAATGTCTCAGGAAGGTGCAATGTATTGTTCGGTTGACTAACCAATCTTTGTGCTTGTATATGTCTGTTAGAGAAATTCTCTCTTGACGGTTTGGCTTTCACTTTTGTAGGTTTTGTGTGCAGGTTCCAACAGGATCGGAAGTGTCAGAAGGTGAGGCGGCAGCAGATGAAGGGAAGGGAAGAATCAGAACTGATAAAACCTTCTCCACAAACAGATGCTAGCTAAGTGGAATTTTCAGTGGGGGGTGTAAAGGGAGGGGCTTCCAAGGATCCTTTCTCTAAATTCGTTGTTGGACTAGTCTTGGAGGTGCGACTAGTCTTGGGGGTACTGGAAGCAGTACAGATAAGAGTAGACTGTAGACTTGCTAGAAAAGGCGTGCCTCCTGGAGGCACATGCGACCAAGCTTGTGCAAGAGGTCATCCAATTTGCACACAAGATCCAAGGCTCTATATTGAACTAAGTCTTTGTTGCAATCTTTTTTCATTGTTATTCCAACAACTAAGAGCTTCAATCTTTGTTGTGTGTTTAGTCATTCACTCCTTGAGTTACTAGTTATTTTATACACTCAGTTTTAGTATTTGTTTAATAAACAATTACATTATCTAATATTCCTTGCCACTTTATCAATTTATTTCTTGAAGTTTACTCTCTGAAAGACCCTAGATTCATTTACTAGAAGTCTCATGCACCACTTTAGTGATCAGTTATTGTTATGGTTCAGCAAATAAGTTTAATTTTAAAACATTGATATTTTAAAATTATCAGCATTGTTAATGGTTTGTCTATTAAAATACTACGTTGCCTTTAATGGTTTTTGTACGCAATAGTCTTTTAAAAAGGTGATCCATATTTATGCATCAATATCATCTTTTTGGTGCTAGAAGGAGGGTTATTTCTATTTTCCTTTTTTTTTTCAATCCTCTACTTTTTTGTTATCGTTTCCATTTTCTTGTCTCTATTTTTTGTTTCTATTTCCTAAAATATTAGTTTTTCTATTTTCATTTCCTATCTCTGTTCTCAATTACCTATTTTTAGTTTTCATTTCTATTTTCAGTTCCTATTTTCTTTTCAGGTTATGTAAACCTTCATTGGCCTATTTCTGTTTCCTGTTTTTGTTGATAATTATCCATTTTCTAGTTACTATGTTCATTTCATGTAACCATTGTTTTCTTGTTTCAATATCTTTTTGAACTTCTATTTTGATTTTTCAGTTTCTGAACCTTTCCTATTTCTATTTTTTTTATTTTTTTTAGCGGTTCTTACTTTATTTTTAACTTTGGTAAGGTGATTTTCATCAATAACATCATTCTATTTTAAAGTTCANCCTAGTTTCTCTCATTTTTATAGTTTACTAGTGTTTTACATTTTTTGTCTTTTCATTTTATGAGCCAATATATCCATAGAACATCTCTGCAAAGATCTCTTTCCCTTGCTGCATCATTTTACCTTATGAAGACAATGGGCTCTATGTTTTCCAAACTCTATCCCAATAAGGATTTGAAGTAGGATGGTAACCAATCCACCCTCAGCTCCTTTGGATAGCAATCCCTTTAACTTTATAAACTATCATAATATCCAAAACCTTTACAAAACATCAACTTATTCTTTGATGCTACATCCTCCAATAGTGATGCATGACAACATGTAGAATGCTTTAAAACTTTGCTAGGCATTTACAATATTATTGAAAATGACATAGCATGTAGAGTCTTTGTGACTACTTTTAGAGGTAAAGCTTCATAATGGTTTGTAATGTTTTTTGATGCCTTAATTATTTCATGGCTAGACTTTAAAAATAAGTTTCTACTTTGGTTTGATAAGTTTAGTAGTCTTGCCTTAGCCTCAAGTAATTTTACAAGTCTAAGAAAACTACATTGGAAAAATATTCATGACTATAATTTAAGATTCCTTTATCAACTAGCTTATGCAATAAATGATCCATTCTTTGCCTATGCCATCAAATCTCATTGCAACATAATAGAACTACAAGGAGCAATGGCTAAAGCTATTCAGCCAGAGCAAATTACCTTAATGAATAGCATTCAAATTCAATTTAGAGTGATGAATATTGGCAATCCTATGAAATCTAGTCCCTTACCATCACAAAATTTCCCAATGAATAATACTATGTTTCAAACCCCTACTCCCCTCCAAATGCTTGAAACTATAAATAATTATTTTCAAAGTCCAATTTCTTCTTCATTTTTAACCTCAAATACTGGTTTGAGTGACAATCAATCAAAAGCTTTAATTTAATCTATTATAAACCCAAATAGAATATCTAATCCCCATGGATCTACAAATCAAACAAAAAACCAGAACACCCAAATTTTAACTCTTTAAAAAATTTCTCATGAAGTAGTTGAACTAAAGCAAAATCCAGTTCCTATACAATCTAAAAAACCAAGCACATCAATCAATGATGATTATTGTTACCTTCATAACATTGAGCAACATTTTGAGAAAGCTTGTCCTCAGTTTCTAGCATTATATGGTGACAACGTCTAAATTAACAAAATGGAAAAGCCCCAATTATGATCGTCAACATACCTCATGAAAGAAAAAATGAAGAAGTTACCTCATGTGAATAAGTCATTGTAAGTGATCCCAATCCACATAACACTTGCTACCATAGACTTAGTGATATTATGAACACTACTCCACAACAAACTAGGAATAATTCTTAAACTTATTTCAATAAAAGAGTTCCTAGTCAAAATAACACAAGTAATCAAATGAGATCATCCCAAATAAATGTTCAACAACAATTAAACTCACCTTCTATACTTAGAAGAACTCCACCTTAACATGAAGTCAAAGATGAAGATAAAGCTTATGACCTAGTTGAGGATTTAAAAAGAGTTCAAGCCAGCATTCCAATGTATGTTCTATTACATTTTAATGAAATAAAAGATGTGATCCAAAAGATAGTTCATTGGATAGTTCATACATCTAAAACCAATAACGAAAAATATCCAATAACCAAAAAACAAGTTCATTTTTCAGAAATTCCTAATGTTCTATCAATACAAAACTCAAGAAATTTCATGTTGAACAAGAAAGATCAATCTCCTTTCTTAACAACCTTTATTATTTTAGGTAAAAATGTTCATAACTACTTAATGGATTCTAGCACAACTATTAGTGTCATGCCATTAAAAGTGTCTAAAATGTTAGGAGCACAAATGCTACCACAAGAAAGTAGTATGATACAACTTGATGAATGTAATGTGCTTATGGTAGGGTCATTAAAAGGAGTGAAAGTGAAACTTAAACAATACCCTACTTTCACATGGTATACAGATATTTATTAGTTAACATGTCATCCACTTATGGTGTGCTTCTATCAAGGACTTTTGGAGCCTAGTTTAAGGGCTTCTTTAGATCAATTGTTTTTAGAATTATTAATTCTTATTAAAGAAAAATTTATATATGTTTTTATGCCAAGATAACTTTTTTATAAACATGTGGTAACAAATTTTAATCAACAAAATCAATCTTTAGAAAAGAAAAATATACCTTAGCCTCTCCTTGCCCAAATGAAGCCATACAAAATCATCAACACTAAAGACATCTTATTCTTTCCCAAGTTCTTAGTAGTAACAATTTCTTTTGCTTTTTCTTAACTTATTTATGTAAATCTTATATGCTTTGGATAGTCATCAAATTTGGTTAAAATCATCATCCTAGGATTATAACCATAATTTGCCTTATATGGACTTTTCCCAATGCTTGAATGATAAGAATTATTATAACTAAACTAGCATGGAACAAAATATTTTTCCATGGCTTGGACTAATCCTCACAAAGACACCTAAAAATTTAAAGCAATTTTTTATTCATCATTTTAGTTTAGTTATTTTTTTATGGATGATAGGCACCAAATAAGGATAATTTTGTACCTAAATATTTCTATAATGATCTTCAAAAATGGCCTATAAATTTAACATTCCTATCACTCATAATATTTAATGGGAGACCATGCAATCTTATAACATTTTGAAAATACAAGTGAGCAACATGAGATGTATCATTGCTTCTTACAAGGAATGAAATGAATCATTTTAGTGAATCTATTAACAACAACAAATATAGAGTCATGACTAGCTTTTGTCTTGGAAATTTGATGAGTGGTGAGGCATCCTTATGCTCAACCATACGAATACGAGCATAAACACATGATTTGGTTGAATTCCAAGGATAAGTACTTATGTGCCTTTACAGAACCTAGACAGGTTAGTCAATTGTTGTCTTCCCAAGCTCACTCATATAGTTCAATTGTATGGTTAAGCAAACTTGAGGTTTATGATTTTTATATATTTTTATGTTCTATGTCCTAGTGCTACAAAGGGAGAAGTGAACTTATTAAGTAACCAATTTAATTTAAATAATCGACTATGCTCTAAGTAGTCCTAACACTTGTTGAGGCCAACTTTCACCCATGCTAGGCATGGGGCCTTGTTGAACCAATTTAAATATTAAAAAATAAAATATAAATTTCAAAATTAAAATAAAATATAAACTTAAGGTTTTGTGTGTGTTTGTTTTATTTTTGTGGTTGACGTGGTAAGGGTGGCAGTAATTAGGGTTAGGTTTCTCCTTCTCCTCTTCCTCCGCCGCTATAAGAGGAGGGGGAGCACGTTGGAACAGGAGGGGATTTACAACGGGCTTCTCTCGCAGGCAGATCCACCACCGCCTGCTGCGCCTTCTGTTCTGTTCGTCGCACTGCTGCACGCGGCCTCTGCTGCCGTCCCTGCTGTTCCCCCTGCCGACGCTGTTTTCTGCTGCCGCCGTGCCTGCCGCTATGCCTGCCGTTGCTGCATCGTGCCTGCCGCGTCTGTGTGCTGGCTCCCGCGTCTGTTGCTCCGCCGCCCTCGTCACCATCCGTTCGCCTGCGTCGCCCGCTCCATCTGTTCTGTCCGCGCAGATCCGGCCCTCCTGCAGTGCCATATGTTCGTCCGCTGCTGGTTTTTCCACCACCTCCGCCTGCATCTGCAACTGCGACATCTCTCTGTCTTCCCCCGCGCCCGCAGCAACGCCAACCCTGCCAACGCTTCTTCCCGCGGCTGCACTCGGACTGATTTCCTCAGCCATAGACACAGCACTACTGACAGATCCCCAGACCTGCGGCATTCAAACCTTGCACAGTCACTAACAGTTTCTTCTGGCTGCCGTTGACACCCGCGTCGCCACTCATTTGGCCGCCGCTGGTTTCCCCACCACCGCCGCTGGTTTCCTCACCTTCTCCTCCCTCGCGCGCGAGAAACCGCGACGTCTCTTCGTCCTCCCCCGGAGCCACTATTCTTTCACCCACATAGCCCGTCCGCCTTCGCAGCAGCCTGTGCCTGCACAGTTTGCTCCACGCGTGGTGGGACCTACATGCCCTCTGTTTCTTTTCCTATAGCCGCGGTCATAGCCGCAACAGCAATGACAGATCCTCTAGTCTTCTGCCTCGGATCTGACCATTCCGCTCCTGCCTGCATGAATAGTTTCACGCGCTCTCAGATCTGTGCGTCCTCTGCCTTTTCGCAGTCACGAACGTGGCCACAACAGCGGTTGCGCTCGGGCTGATTTCTCCCACGTCCGCGGCAGCAGCAGCACATGCGCTTGCATTTCTCGTGGCGGCGGAAGCTCACAGTCTTCTTCCCACAGCTACAACACGCAGATCCTCGCCCTGTTGCTATGCCCAGGACGACAATTATTTATTATTTTATAAATTGCACAAACTATTTTAAGTTCCCAAAATATTAAATTAAATTGAAGTCTCAAAATATTAAATCAAATCTAAGCTTTTATTTTATTTTGTTTAAAATATTGTTATTATTGTTTCGTCATATTGCCCTTTCCAGCTGAGACTATGTCCGGGTTTCCGTACCCACATGGGAGGCGCCCTAGGCGATAGTCTCCTAAAACGAGTTTTCACAGGTGTTGGCGGCGTGTCCAAAATTTACGCATCAACTCCTTTTTGGCGCTAGAAGAAGGGTAGTTTCTCAACCTTTTCTTTACTTTCCTTTTATGTTTCTTTTTCTTTAAAAAAATATAAATTGTCATTTCTTATTACTGTCTATTTAATTTTTGCCTCTCTATTTTCAATTTTGCCGCTTTATTTCAATTTCAGATTTTCAAAATTTCCAAATTTATAAATCCTTTTTAATTTGTTTTTCTGAAATTTAATTTAGGTGATTTAAATTATTTTACTTTCCTGAAATTTTACAATTTCAATTTTCTTTTAAAATTTTTTTAAAAAGTAAAAAAATATAGTATCCAAATGTTTTTATTTTCTTTAATTTTCATAGTTTATTAGCATTTTTACATTTCTTGTTATTTTTCATTTTATGAGTGACCTTTCTTATGGAGTATCTCAACAAAGAACTCATACTCCTACCCCTAGTCAACCAGTTACTCGTCAATCTACTTCGAGAAAACAACGAGCTTCACTTTTTCCAAGTACAATTCCTAAAAAACCTCGAACTAAGATGGCAGCCCATCAACCCCCGGCTCCCTTAGTAAGGAACCCTTTTAAGTTTCACAACTACCATGACATACCAAAGTCCCTTCAAAACATAAACTTATTCTTCGATCCTTCAACCCCTACGAATGATGCACGTCAACACATACAATGTTTTGAAACTTTATTAGGGATCCACAACATTATACATAATGATGTGGCATGCAGAGCGTTTGTAACAACGTTTAGGACCAAAGCAACCCAATGGTTCTTAATGCTTCCCGATGCCTCTATCAACACATGGCAAGAATTCAAAAACAAGTTTTTGAATCAATTTGACAAATTTACAAGCCCTGCTATCGCATCAAGCAATTTTACCAGCCTAAGAAGCTACCCGGGGAAAACGTTAGGGATTACAATCTTAGATTCCTTCATCAACTTGCCTATGTGCCAAATGAGATGCGACCACAACCAGATGGTATTCTCAACTTCTATCTCTCTACCATCGATCCATTCTTTGCTTATGCTATCAAATCTGATCCCAACATAATGGAAATACAAAGTGCAATGTCAAAGGTTGTGGAATTAGAGCAAATAACCCTTATGAACAGCATCCAAACCCAATTTGGGATGATGAGTGTCAGCAACCCAATGCAATCAAACCCACTCCTACCAAGTTTTCAAACATCAAATGTTATGCCTGAAGTTGTTTCTCCTTTTCAATCAACTCCACCTTTAAGTAATTACTCACAAGGCCCCATGTCCACTTCATTCTTACCATCCAACACTGGTTTGAACGATGACGAATCAAAAGCCTTGATTCAATCCATCATAAACCCAAATGGGACATCAAAATCTGTTGAACCACCAACCCAAAGTCAAAATCAGATGACCCAAATACTTACTTCAATACAAAAACTATCCAATGAAGTGGTTGAGTTAAAGAGAAACAATAGTAAAAGCCCTATACAACCAGGACAACCAAGTGCATCAACCAATGATGATTATTGTCGTCTTCACAATACGAGGCAACATTCTGAAAAGACTTGTCCTCAATTCATGGCATTGTATGGTGACAATACCCAAGGGCAACAAAATGGAAAAGCCCCTATCATGGTTCTTAATGTACCTCATGAGATAGAAAATGAAGAGGTTTCCTCATTAGAACAAGTCATGGTAGGCGTCCCTAACCCACACAACACTTGCTACCGTAAAATCGGTGACATTATGAATGCTACACAACGACAAACTAGGAACAATTTCTATACACCTCCAAACAAAAGAGTTCCTGGTCAAAACTATGGAGACACCTTACCTTATCAACAACACGATGGATTTTGTCTATGTGATCCACCACCTTTAGGGGAAGACAAAGATATAAATAAGACCTTACATCTTAAAACATTTGAAGGTGTGCTAAATTTTAACAATACATCCATGAAACATTCTCCTGGAAAAGCTATATCCGATGACCCACCAAGACCTAGACCTGTCATTAAAACTTATATTAAGGAAAAACTTTATAAAAAACGATCAAGCAAGGTAAAAGTAGGTCTTGATCTTCATAATCTTAGTCATCAACAAATTATCAAGAGATGGTTCGATAGAAAATATGCTGCCAAAAATTTTCAAGTAGGCGATCTAGTCCTTAAGAGAGATAGAATGTCTGGTCAGACCGGCCCTCAAACTAAGTTTTCACCTATGTGATCAGGTCCATTCCAAATTGTAGACATCACTGCCCCAAATGTGTTTAAGATTGCTGATTTGCAAGGATATAGGTTGAATAGGAATTTTAATGCATTTCATTTGAAACATTTCTACTCAGGTACCCCACGTGGGCATCTGGTAGATTCTTAGTTGCATGTTCTCTTCTCCTTTTTCATTGCATTTCATATGTATATTATTGCATTTTCATATTTTGCTTGCATTTCCATCATTTCTTTCTTCGCAATTGTTTTGATTATTGTGTTCTTCATATGATTTTAATAATCATTGGTCATTTGAGTTACTCGATATTGGGCCATCTTAACACCATTGAAAATTAATGTAGGTATGATATAATTTACTATTACTATGATATAATGCTTTAAAATCCACTCTATATTTTATACTGTAACTCTTTTCGATTGATTCCAAGGTTTCAGTTTATTTGTTAAGTTTGATTATGGAGCATTTGATTTATACAAACTTATCATGCTATCATCATGATCATGTGAGTGTAGGATATGCGATGTTGGAGAGTGGTTAGTCATAATTACTAGGTGACCTTGGAAAATTCTATCCTTTCCTCTCATAAGCTGAAGCCCTCAGGTATGATGATCCATGGCTATCCTATGAACAACAGGGTGAAGTGTGTTCATTTCTACTTGAGAACCCTTAGCCACCCAGGAGACCTACTATGATGCCACCAATCAAAGGCACATACACGAGGGTTGAACTGCACCATGGGCAAAGTTTCCAAAAGGACCATGTTCTTTGGCAGTGTAGCTAATCAGCCAGACTTGTGTTGGAATTCCTACCTTAAGAATGAAGTACACCATGAGCAAAGTTTCCTTAAAAAGAAAACAAAACAAAAATGAGGACCGTGTTCATTGGCAGTGTAATAAGTTCTTGGGTGTGATGGGGTCCGGTAGCAATCCTCACCCTAACCTCAGTTGCCCCTTTTAAATTTAAGTTTTTCAAAGAGTGAAAAAAGAGAAAAAAAGAAAAAAGTGAAAAAGAAAAAAAAAAAACCAAGGAAAAATCTGAAAGTTGTGGCTTACTACGATCTAACATGAGTTTTAGCTCATCCTCCTCATTAAGTTTTGTATAAGTCACTTGCTCAAAATAGTCTGCATACTTTTACTATTACCTTGGGCGAATATTGAAAATGAGAGCTTAATTATATATATATATATATATATATACATATATATATAATTACACATATATATCTATAGATCTTAGTCAAAATACCAATAAATTAGATTTTAATGGTTGTTTGGATGGCCTATGTCGGTGTCTCTTTTGATTATTTGGTTACTTTGATCATGTTTAGAACATTATAGTTATTTTCAAGTTTGCATTTCTTGTTTTATGCTGTTTTGTTTTCCCCACCATTTGCATTTTCATTTAAAATTTTCAGTCCTTGCACTTGCATGCAATCTATAGTTTGGGGGCTAAGTGTTGAGGCCAACTTTCACCCATGCTAGGCATGGGGCCTTGTTGAACCAATTTAAATATTAAAAAATAAAATATAAATTTCAAAATTAAAATAAAATATAAACTTAAGGTTTTGTGTGTGTTTGTTTTATTTTTGCGGTTGATGTGGTAAGGGTGGCGGTAATTAGGGTTAGGTTTCTCCTTCTCTTCTTCCTCCGCCACTATAAGAGGAGGGGGAGCATGTTGGAACAGGAGGGGATTTACAGCGGGCTTCTCTCGCAGGCAGATCCGCCGCCGCCTGCTGTGCCTTCTGTTCTGTCCGCCGCACTACTGCACGCAGCCTCTGCTGCCGCCCCTGTTGTTCCCCCTGCCGACGCTGTTTTCTGCTACCACTGTGCCTGCTGCTATGCCTGCCGTTGCTGTATCGTGCCTGCCACATCTGTGTGCTGGCTCCCGCGTCTGTTGGTCCGCCGCCCTCGTCACCATCCGTTTGCCTGCATCGCCCGCTCCATCTGTTCTGTCCACGCAGATCCGGCCCTCCTACAGTGCCATCTGTTCATCCGCTGCTAGTTTTTCCACCACCTCCACCTGCATCTGCAATTGCGACATCTCTCTATCTTCCCCCGCGCCCGCAGCAACGCCAACCCTGCCAATGCTTCTTTCCGCGGCTGCACTCGGGTTGATTTCTCAGCCATAGACGCAGCACTACTGACAGATCCCCAGACCTGCGGCATTCAAACCTTGCGCAATTACTAACAGTTTCTTCTGGCTGCCGCTGACACCCGCGTCACCACCCGTTTGGCCACCGCTGGTTTCCTCACCTTCTTCTCCCTCGCGCGCAAGAAACCGCGACGTCTCTCCGTCCTCCCCCGCAGCCATTGTTCTTTCACCCAGGTAGCCTGTTTACCTTCGCAGCAGCCTGCGCCTGCACAGTTTGCTCCACACGTGGTGGGACCTGCATGCCCTTTGTTTCTTTTCCTGCAGCCGCGGTCATAGCCACAACAACAACGACAGATCCGCCAGTCTTCTGCCTCGGATCTGACCATTCCGCTCCTGCCTGCATGAACAGTTTCACGCGCTCTCAGATCTGCACGTCCTCTGCCTTTTCGCAGTCACAGAAGTGGCCACAACAGTGGCTGCGCTTGGGCTGTTTTCTCCCACGTCCGTAGCAGCAGCAGCACACGCGCTTGCATTTCCTGTGGTGGTGGAAGCTCACAGTCTTCTTCCCATGGCTACAACACGCAGATCCTCGCCCTGTTGCTACGCCCAGGACGACAATTATTTATTATTTTATAAATTGCACAAACTATTTTAAGTTCCCAAAATATTAAATTAAATTGAAGTCTCAAAATATTAAATCAAATCTAAGCTTTTATTTTATTTTGTTTAAAATATTGTTATTATTGTTTCGTCATATTGTCCTTTCCAGCTGAGACTATTCCTGGGTTTCCGTACCCACATGGGAGGCACCCTAGGCGATAGTCTCCTAAAACAAGTTTTCACAGGTGTTGGCGGCATGTCCAAAATTTACGCATCAACAACACTAGCATTTGTTCCCATTTTCCGTACACATCCTAAACTAGTGCAACACTAATGGGATTACCAAACACTAATCATTACTGGGTTATCAAGTGTTCCATGCATGCTCGAAGTGGTCGTATTGAGTGTGCTTACTTGGGAGAGTTAACGAGGTGAGAGAGAGAGAGAACATTAATTAACTAAGGGAAGCATTAAATAACTATAAATAACATTAAATAGGCAATTCTGAATACTGCAAGGTTTATGAAAAAGTTTTTTTTATTCCTAGCCACAAGGTATGCTTAGGTACACAATGCTTGAATAAAGATCCATTCACTTTATGACACTCAGAAATAATTGTAACTCTAAAAAGGGAAAAAGGTAAGAGTTCATGTAAGGGACTAAGATTAATGAAATAACTATTGCCAAACCAAGTGCACATGCCTCTTATTTATAGGCGACAAGATAGGCCCCAATATTGGATGTCCAATATCACTTGGAAGGCTTCGATATTGCGTACGTGATATTGTGGATGCGATATCGTGGCCCTGATATCACGGCTTATCATACCCCCATGACTAAATGAAGAATCATCCTTCACTTCCTTACAAAATATTGGAAAGTATGGGATTATTTACTGAATGAGAACTGATAACAACAGGGAATAATAGACTCAAAGTGCCTAGTGAATAGATCGAAAAACATATTAGAACATTGGTGTTCACACCCTTTATGGTGAACACTGTACATGGATGACATCCAAACCCTCATTCAACATCTTGAAGAGAAAGAAAAAGAGAAAAGAAAATGAGGCACATTACTGTCGATGTCAAAATGTGCATTCCGTTGTTCATCCATAGCCACATGACCAAACTTGTTCCTTGCGTAAATGTTCTAGCTCTAGTCCATCCCAAGTTATTCCTCCTATCCCAATCCATTGTTCATGTAATCACCATCTACACACATAACATAGTCACGAATTATCAAGGATAGATAAGCCACAATGTAATTGATACCTTGCCTTAATATAAGCACATTGGCTAGGTTGTAGGTATGGCAGATACTGGGTTAGAGGTTTTTAACTGATAACTACCCAAGGTGTAGGGGGGAGATAGGTAATTGAATGGAAAAATTTGTGACAGGGCTCCCATGACTAAGAGCAAACCTCTAATAGCGATAGGATAAAAAAACTAAAGCAACAATGAATATGAGGGAAATAACAATGGTGAAGCTAATAAAATGGATGTCATGGATGGAGATGAAACAAGAAATGGTTAATTGAAAAGAATATTTAAGGGAAAGAACTTAACAATTGCATCAAAAAGGAATGCCAGTGGATCCTCCCCAAAGAAGGCTCATGCCTTTTATGCCCTAACAGACCCATAAACCAAAGAGTCTGTAGGCTCTTGGAATGACATATGAAAATAAAGGTTAAGAACTTACTTAAAATAATTTACTGAAGACTAACAATGCATAAAATAAGATGTAGAGTAATCATAAAATTGACAATGAGGTGGAATATGGGAAGAAATATGGAAGGAGAGGAGGAAATGGAATGGAATCCCAAGAGTAAGATTGTATAAAGTCCCTTGTGTATTCTATGGTTAAGGTGACTAAATAAAATTCATCGCAAGTCCGGACTCACCAACCACATCTAGTGACCTTGCATTAATACATTTGACCAACCCATATTCATGAAGCAACAAGAATGCATCCATCGAGTCACCACCATTCCAAGGAGAGAAAGATAGGAAAGCAGGAAGTGAAAAAGGGCTTTAGGTAGAGGGAACCTTCAGGCATGGGTAACATGTCTTTCCAGTGCCCTAACCAATGTTTGTAGCTCATGTTTCTTTATTATGTCTAAGGGGTATGCTTTGAATTCCGACTAGTTTTTTCTTATGTGAGAACCACATCATGCAAATGCTTATTTAGATTTATTCAACTTCCTAATATTTGGTCAATAGCGGAATGGCAAAAAATCCATGAGAAGCATCCAAGTACCCAAGAGAATAGCCAGCACAAATGCATCAAATCCCCTTGAAGTCACATCCTTTTCAATCATTGAATCCTTTGTTGGTTTGAAGAATACCAAGTCACAAATTTATTAGTAAGTTTATTTAGAAAAAGAGACAGTACAATTCCAAAGACAAGGAAGATCACAACGTTGAATGGATGAATGGACGATGTGGACTCATTGCCTATTTTATCAAAAGAACCATATCTTAGTATCAACATTGAAAATCAAAGGTAAAAACCAAATATTAGCAATGAACATTATTATAGTCCAACCCACCATCATGAGCACTTATTATATGATGAATGAAAGTAGATCAAATAAAGAAATAGTAAGAATGTAAATGATGGTGTAAAATAAAAATAAGTAAAATTGAAAAGATGTGTAGAACAAAAATGTGTAAAAAAAAAAAAATAAAAAGAGCTGAGGACTTAGAATGGTTAGCATTGGTGGCCATCTCCCCCATGATTGAGTTAGAAGGAGGATATTCGAAATAGCGAGTAGGGTTGTCGACCAACAAAGGTAATATGGATACTGGATGTTTTAGGCTCATGGAAAGGTTTGGTTTGTTGGATGTTGATCAGCAATTTCTTATCTAGGCTCTCAAGTTTGTAAATCATCATGGCTACTGAAGGAAAAGTTACATGAATAATATAAGGTCCTTCTCATAGCGTTTGAAATTTAGTACATTGTGGCATGTGTATGGGGTTCCAATAAAGAACCTTATCTCTCGGTTGGTACTTAACTTTTCTAATTTTTAGGTCATGATGTTGTTTATTAAAAGCCTTGTGCAATTCATTAGATGATAGTGTGACTAATTGGTTCTCATCTAGCAGGTTAAGGTTCATTAACTGCTGTTTTTGTGCTATATTGAGTTCAAGGTTGAGATCACATGCCGTAGATAGTGTACGGAGTTTTTCTTGAATAGGAAGCATTGGAAGTTTTCCATATACTAACTCATAGGGAGAGTAGCCTATAGGGATTTTTCATGCAAAGTGGTATGCCTAAAGAGCATCATTCAGTTTGGTGCTCTAGTCTTGCCTATATTTGCTAATAGTTCTCATCAATATTTTCGTAATTTCCCTATTGGTTACTTCAACCTAACCATTCACTTAAGGATGGTATGGTGTAGTCAGTTTGTGTTCAACTCCTAAGTGTTGCATCAACTATCAAAAAGTAACACCTATAAAATGTGTGCCATTGTCAGAAATAAGTGCATGAGACATGCTAAACCTATTAACAATTTTTTGTTGAAAAAATTGTGCAGCGGTAGATGATGTACAATCCATAACAATGGCTCCTTCTACCCATTTTGTGAAATAGTCAACGACAACAAAAATGTAGGCTTTTCCATTGGGCATTGGTGTAATAAGCCTCATAAAATTAATTTCCCATATGTCAAAGGGTTCGAAAGGTTGAATCCATTGTTGTGGACCCTCCATCCTAGTAGTCATTCCCCCATCACATTGGCAACACTCACAAGATTGGATGAAATGATGAGCATCTCAGAATAATGTAGGCCAATAATATTTTTCAAGAAATATTTTAATGGTTGTTCATCTCCTAGTGTAATGACCCCCACAAGGGTCTTTAGGTGCATCTTGGAGAACTCTTAATTAATCTACATCAGGAACACACCATTAGACCAAGCCATCAAGACACACCTTATAAAGGTGTCCATTGATTTCCATGAAATATTCAACTTGATAAAGAAACTACAGTTTCTTTTTAGCGTCTAACTCTTGTAGTGTTTTTTGTGTAAGGATATAGGTAATAATGCTACTATACCAATTTTTTTCCATGGTTAATTGATTATTTACTACACCTGTAAAGAGGTATTCATCAGGAAAGTAATCAGAAAGTGGATATTCATCCTCTTTGTTATTTCATCTTAACCAAAATAAATGATCTCCAATAATATTCTCAGTGCCTTTACGATCAATCAGTGGCTGATATCTATGCCTATATGCAATAGCTACAAGACAAGAAGGCACCCAGTGGTTGATAGCTAACCAAGAGATAAAGTCAACTATATGCATGGAACCAACTGAGTGTTTGACTTGCACTTACATTGATAGCATAGACACATTAGAGCAAGTTCATTGCTAACTTCCAAGTCTTGACATTGAAAATATCAACTTGGAAAAGTTGGAAATCCTTGAAAACTTTAAGAAAGAGCCCCTTGAGTTAAAACCATTGCCCACCAGTATGGAGTATACATTTCTCAAAAATGGAAAACTAGTAATTATTAATGCTAAGCTTGCTCCTCAACAAATAGAGACTACTAAAAATGGTGAAAAATGGTCAAAAGCCTTTACTTGGTCATATTCCAAATTAACTAGAATAGACCCTAGGATATGCCAACATAGGATTTACATTGACCCTTCCATGAAGCCTCGACAACAACCATAGAGATGATTGAAGAAAAAGCTAAAGCAAGTGGTTAAAGAAGAAATTGAACAACGTCTAAAAGCTAGGTTCATCTACCCCATTGCTGATAGCAAATGGGTTAGTCCATTAGTTATTGTGCCCAAAAAGGAAGGTAAATGGAGGGTGTGTATAGAATTTAGGCTACTAAACATGGCAACATTCAAATACCACTTTCCATTACCATTCGTCGACCAAGTCTTAGACACCATTGTAAGGCATCGCTACTATAGTTTTTTGGATGGGTACAGTGGATACAACCAAATCCAAATAGCACCAGAAGACCAAGCCAAGACTATGTTCACAAGTCCTTGGGGGAAATTTGCATATAAACAGATGTCGTTTGGCTTGTGCAATGCTCCTGCAACATTTCAAGGTATGGTTCTAAGTATATTTTAGCAACAAATAGGGAATGGTGTAGAAGTCTTCATGAACAACTTCTCCACCTATGGAGTGAACCTTGATCAAGCCTTGGACCAACTAGAGCAAGTACTAAAGCAATGTGTTGAAACTAAGGCTCAATTGGCAAAAAATCCATTTAATGGGCCATGAAGGCATAGTATTAGGGCATAAGATTTCAGAAACAGGGATAGAGGTAGAACCTGAAATGATCAAAGTCATCCAAATAATCATACATCAACCTAAAACTGTAAAAGACATTTGATGATTCCTTGGACACACTAGCTATTATAGAAGATTCATAGAGAACTTTTCAAGGGTTGCAAAACCATTAGTTGAACTAATGAAAAAGGACGTATCTTTTGAATGGACCAGAGAATGTGAGTTAGCTTTTCAAACTTTGAAATATAAGCTTGTAGAAACACCTAGTCCAAGAACTATATTGATAGCCTAGAACATACCCTACAATATTGGATATTTGACATCACATCTTGGAACCTAATATCAGATACCTGACATCGTAGGTCCAATATCAAAGCCTTGTAAAATATGATTCATCATACCAAATGAAAAGTCATCCTCGATTGAATAAGAGGAGGAACAAGTTCCTTACAAAATATTAGGAAGGTATGGGATTATTTACTAACATGAAAATTAACTTAGATGGAACAGACAAACTCTAAGTGCCCAAGTGTACAGATTTATATTCTTTTGGCAAAATTGGATGTTCATGATAATAGAATTAAACACCCTGGATAGAATTGACATCAAACTCCCCTAGTAGTTAAAGAGCAAGGGAGAAGATCCAACAATCATGAATGGTCCTTGTTGCATGTGCTACTGTGTCTTCCTTGGTGTAGATAGTCCTGCATCTAGTCCATGGTTCCCATTGTAATCACAACAAAATCATGGATTAGTGTGCAATGTGTAACATATAGCTTTTAAGTACCTTGTGTCATCAATAGTTACACTTGGCTAAGTTGTCATTATGGTGGATTGATTTCTTTGATAATGTTAGCAAGAAAACTAAAAAATAGGGTGAAATTGATAAGTAGTCCATTAAATTTTAAAAATTTCAAATGTGATGAAATGCTTGAAGAGGGTTGAAGAATTCACAACAATAAAAAGAGGGTTTTACTAAAAAATGTTGTGAAGATGTGCAAAATTTGATGTCATTGATGGGGCATGCAAAAGGATTTGATTATGAGAATGTCTAAGCATAAAGAACTTAACTAACCCAACCAAAAGATATGCAAAAGGGTCCTCCCCAAAGTAGGTACAAGCCCTTTATTTTCCTTGCATAACTTCAAATTGAGGAGTCCATGGACCCCATGGATAATTAATGATTATAGAAAGTTAAGTACAAATATCCAAAAGAAATGACCAAATAATTTTGACACATCAAACAAAGACATCAAAAAAGAACATGAAACTAATAGTGAGATGAGACATGGAAAGCATAGATCATTGAGAGTGAAAGTGGAATGGAGTTCTCGATTAAGGTCACATGAAGTCCCTTGTGATGTTTGTGGTTAAATGACCTGATAAAATCTAGTGGTTAAATGACTTGATAAAACCCATCCTTAGTCTAGACCAAAACCAACCATTTTCAGTGACTTTGCATTGTCATTCTAAGACCAGTCCACCCCCGTAAGACACCATGAACAACCACCATTCCTTATTGAAGAAGAAAAAAAAAGTAGAAAGTGAAAAAGGGCCTTAGTTAGTAGGGACCTTTAGGAATGGGTAAGATGTCTTTTTAGTCCCATAACCAGTGCTTGTAGCTCATTTATTTTATCTAAGGGGTGTGCTTTGAATTCTCATCCTTTTTTATATCAGAACCACACCATGCAAAGACTTATTCAACTTCTTGTTATTGGATGACACATAATGGTAAGAAATCCATGAAAACACACATGCATCCAAGTAGAAAGGCACAAAGAGTATTGAGTCCCCTTGAAGTCACACCCTATTCAAACCTTTGAATCCTTTCCAAATTTGAAAACCACCAAGGTCATAGGTTCGTTAAAGTTGTATTAATGAAAAAGTGACCTCACATTTCCAGAACAAGAAAAATCGTAGAGTTTGTGGATGGGTGGATGTTGTGGGATCACTAAATATTTCATAAAAGAGAAACCATGTCCTAGTTGTCAATAACAAAATTCAAAGCTAGAATTCAGATACCAACAATAAAATAACTAGATAGCATCTACCTACATTAATTAAACCACATTGTACCTAGTTGGCAATAAGGAATGTTATTATTAAAACATAATAAAAAATAACATCCATATAAAGGAAAATATATAAGAAATTATAAAATATTTAAAAAGATAAAATGTACTAATGATGTTGTAATTTTTTTTGAAAATTTAATAATATAAAAATAAAAAGATGTAAGGTAAAGAATGTATAAAATAAAAAGTTGTAAAAGTAACAAGGTTTGAAACAAAAAGATGAAAAAATTGAGGAGCTACTTATATAGTTAGCATGGATGGCCATCTCACCCATGACTAAGTTGAAAAGAGGAGATTCTAAAGATTGAGCATGGTTGTCCATCTGATGAGGCATTTTTTGCACTAGCTTACTTAGGCTCATGGAAAGGTTTGACTTGTTGTATGTTGACTAGCTACTTCTTGTTTGGGCTCTTAGGTTTGTAGATCAGCATGACCCCAGAAGGAAAACTTTTATAAATGATATAAGGTCCTTTCCACAATGTCTAGAACTTAGTTCATTAAGGTACATGTGTGGGGTTATAGTAGAGTATCTTATCTCCTAGTTGAAATTAGACTTTTCTAATTCTAAGGTCATGGCATTTTTTGTTGAATGTCTTATGCAACTTTTTAGATGAAAAGACCACCAATTGATTTTTGTCTAGAATGTTAAGATTTGTTAATATTTTTTTTTTCTTGTGCTAGACTTAAGCCAAGGTCAACATCATAGGTTGTTGAAAGTGTATGGAGCTCAGATTGATTATGAAGTGTTGGTAATTTTCTATACACTAGCTCATAGGGAGAATAGCCTATAGGAACTTTCCATGTTGAGTAGTAGGCCCAGAGGGCATCGTTGAGTTTTTTCCTCCAATATTTCTTATATTTACTAATAGTTCTTGTTAAGATCTTTGTGATTTTCTATTCTATTTGTAGCCTCAGTTTGACCATTGTCTTGGGGGTGGTAAGGTGTTGTTAGTTTATGTTCAACCCCCAAGCATTGCATAAGCTTCTAAAAGGTAGTTTTGTAAAGAGAGTTCCACTATCAGAAATTAATGCATGTGGCACATCAAACCTATTTACAAAATTCTTTTGTACAAACAAAGTAGCAGTAGAAGATGTATAGTTGGTGATGGCTACTACTTCTACCCATTTCATATAATAGTCAAAAACAACCATGATGTATGCCTTTCCATTTGACATGGGCATGATGGGACTCATGAAATCAATGGCCCAAATGTCAAAGGATTCTAGTGGTTGAATCCACTTCTAAGGTCGTTTCATTCAAGTAGTCATTCACCATCTCATTGGTAGCATTCACAAGAGTGGATTGATTGGTGAGCATTTCTAAATATTATTGGCCAATAATACCCTGCCATCAAGATTTTGATAGTCATGTGTCAACTAGCATAGTGGCCCTGACAAGGACCCTCATGAGTGTCCTAGAAAACAAGTAGTTGAATAGCATCAGGGACACACCAACAAACCAAGCCATCTACACACACCTTATAAATATGTCCATTACTCTCCATGAAATATTTCACATGGTGAAGAAACTATTATTTCTTTTAGTGATCCAGCCCTTGTGAAATCTCTTAGTAAGAAGATAGGTGAGAATGCCATTGTAACATTTAGGTACAATGGCCAATTGTTTAGTTATAGCCCTAGAAAAGAGGAGTTTATCAGGAAAAAAATTAGATAGTAGGCTTTCCTCCACTTTGTTGTCTCATTGCAACCAAGACAAGTGATCAGCAACAATATGCTCAGTTCCCTTTCAATCTATTATCATAAGATCGAATTTCTATTAGATCACCAACCACCATATGACATGAGGGCTCACCATTGGCTTGTTCACGAGGAAGAAAATGGCATTATGGCCCATGTGCATAAACACTTTGTATCCAAGCACATAATACCTGAACTTCTCTAGAGTAAATATCACTACCATCAATTTTTTTCTATGGTGGTGTAGTTTAGTTGTGCATCCATAATGCTTTGGCTTGCATAGTGGATGTAATATGGACATTTTTTGTCATCTAACTACATAAGCACATCTCCCAAGGCATAATTTGATGCATTAATCATAACATTGAATGATTTGAATTAGTTGGATGCCTATAGAATTAGAGTTTCTACATGTTTCTCCTTTAGTTTTTGGAATGCTTTTTCACATTCCTTAGTCCAGAAAAATGGAGCATCTTTCTTTGTTAGCTCTACTAATGATTTTGCGATCTTCAAGAAATTTTCTATGAATTGATGATAGTAGCCAATGTATCCAAAGAATGATCGAACATCTGTAATAACTTCTAGTTGGAAGGTAATTCCTTGAATGATCCTTATTTTTTCAGGGTTGACCTCAATTCCTACTGGTGAGATTCTATGCCCCAATACAATGCCCTCCTAGACCATCAGATGACTCTTTTACCAATTGAGCCACATATTTATTTCCATACATCCTTTTAGTACTTGCTTAAGGTGGTCCAGGGCTTCCTCAAATGTAGCTCCATAGGTGGAGAAGGTGGTCCATAATGCTACTAATTTGCAACTAAAAAATTTCTTAAGACTAGACATTGGAAAGTGGCAAGAGCATTGCATAGACCAAAAGGCATCTTGTGATATGTAAAGATCCCCTAGGGACTCATGAATGTTATTTTGGCTTGGTCCTCTAGTGTGATTTAGATTTGGTCATAGCTACTATAACCATCCAAAAAACTATAATAGTAATGCCTAGATATGGTGTCTAACACTTGATCAACTAATGACAATAGAAAATGATCCTTGAATATTGCCATATTCAATATCTAAAAATCGATGCGAACCTACCATTTACCACCTTTCTTTGGCACAATCACAAGTGGACCAACCCACTCACTATCTATAATGAGATAGATAAACCCCACCTTTAGGAGTTGTTGAATTTGGGATTCAATCGCCTTAGTGGCTACCTCTTTGGCTTCATGGCTAGGTTGGTGTAGATATAATGCTAGAATATCCTAGGGTCAATCCTTGTGAGTTTAGGATATGACCAAGAAAAGGCTACTAACCATTTTTCAGCCACATTTAACAACATATGTTTCTATTCTAGAGAAGATTTGAATTGATTATTACTGGTTTTCCTTTTTTTAAGAATGCATATTCCATGCTTGTAGGTAGATTTTTCAACTTAAGGGCTTCTTGAAATTTTTAGGAATTTCAAACTCTTTCAAATCAATATCATCATTTGCATTATCAGAGAGTTGGTGATGAAATTGCTCTAGTTCATCCATGGCTATGACATACATGCATGCTAGGTTCTCAATAGGTTTCATGCACATTGTACTGCTTTCAAGATTAGTAGTGAACCATTGGTGCCCTCTTGTTTTGTGGCTACTATGTATAGACATCTTTGAATATTTTCTTCTAGTGAATATTGCTTGCATGTGGAAATGGATGCTCATTTAATGAACTAAATTTTTTGCATGCAATTGCACCTTGTATCACTATACGCGATGCATGGAACTGACTTCTTCTCTATCTTCCCAAATACATTTTCTTAGATATTTCCTAGGAAAGATCTTTGATGCCCAGTCTTGCATCAATGGTGCTTAGCCATGTCCTTTCCATGATAATTGGGAAGTGCCCTTTACAATTTTATACCTTGATTACTAGGAAATTAGTAGGATAAGACCATCCACAAATAGTGGTCACAATGTCTTCTACCAATCCCAATGGAATAGTGATGGACTAGTATGCCAATTCCAATCTGATATTGCTCTTCTTAAGTAGTGGTAGGTTCTAGGTAGTATACATCTCATAAGAACCCAAGTTGAAATTGGAACTCGAATTAAGAAGAGCTTTACATGGTTCATTCCTAGCAATCTATAAATAAATAAGAGGACTTCCAAGATCAGCTAGTTTCCTAGGAAGGTTGCTAGCCCAAATCCAATCAGATATGGCATGAGTGAGCATAACAATATGGATTTTGGGTAGTATTTGATTTGAAGGGAACCTGAAGGAATTAGATTTAGAGAGAGGTGGAGGAGTAGGGTTGCCAACTGCATGTGCATGTGAGGGCTTAAGTGGATTGTGGGGTCAGAAAAGGGTCTTTTTTGTGATCTAGTATTCAAACCACTCGATTGAAGAACTAGTTGTAGATTAATGGCCCTGGTAGCATTGTGTTGCTACAGTTGGGCTAAACATTCACCCTGCATAGATGGAGAGAGTGGTAGCTATGTTGAGGGTAGAGGAACAAGTGCAGGAATAGGAGAAGGATAAGGATAAAATGTGGTATACTTGCTTGTATGTGGAGAATGAGTTTGATAATAGTTAAGAGGGTAGTAGTGAGGTTGAAAAGTAGAAACATGATTGGAAGAGTCATGTGGAGATAAGGGTGTTGAACATAATACCCATATGGATTAGGTTGTTTGTAAGGGTATTACTACCTTGACAATGCTAGCACTCATGAATATGTGGTTGCTAACACTATTGATACTACTTGTATGGTTGCAATGGAGTTTCACTTTGATAATACTATTATTGTTGGTGGAACTTCCTAGGATTGCCTTGAGGATAAGGTAGTCTTATGGGTGTTTTCCTTTTTTTTAGTAATAGATTCAGAGCATACACTCCAAACTCTTGTAAGTGTGACACAATAGGGAAACATCCCTTAGGATGTTTATAATGGTAGATGTCACACCCACCATCATCATTTGATTTGGTTCTCACAACTTCCTCTAGTGCAGTAGTCTTTCCCTTACCATTTTGATTAGCACGTTCAGCTTCCTTGCACCTCTTGCAATCACGATTACTACCTTGTTCTTTGGACTCTTCAAAAATTTTCAAGACAGCTTGAAATCTGCTATACACAGAGTCCCATAATTGATCAACCTTGGCAAAAATTTTAGAGGTAAATTTTTGAAGTGGCAAGGTTTTCTAGTTCACCATCATATCAAGTGATGATTCATCCTCATTGTCACAAAATTAAACCTCCCTCTTATGAATGAAAGGATCACAGTTGTACTCTTCTGTACTTTTGCATTTCCTCAACTCTCCTTCTACTTTAACTACTTACTTAGTCAACTATTGAATTTGATGGGCTCTTAATTTTCATAATCACCCTTGGGCATAGATGACAAGAGTTCTTCTCATTTTTGATTAGAGACCATCTATGATATGACATAGTTGCTCCTATTAAGAATAACCATGGCCAAGACATCTCTACAATAAGGAATAGTATCAGCCCATGGTGGCATCCAAGGGTTCATGTGTTCATTGTTTCCATCCTTGGATTTGCATCCTTAAGTTAGAAACTTGAGAGTACATTTGATATTTGTTGTTAAATAGTTCAAGCATTGTACTCTATTGTCTAATGGATTTGGTTCTAAGGATTGGTACAAGCTTTCTACTTCTTTAATGAGTGAACTATGAAACACCTTAAGCTTTTGCTAGGTTTATTCCATATTTTGCAAGGCATAGGCATCATGAAAATCTTGAAGATGGTTTCATAGATTTAAGTTATATTCCCCCTTGAACCTAATGATATTTTTCATGTCTAACCTCTTAATCTGACTATTCTAAATGTTCCTTGTAGAAATTATCACTACTTCTACAATGTTTAGCATGCTTTGGGTAGTAAGAAAAGGCTCATCAAGGCCATTATTTGGGTGCCTACAATGCCCTTTACTACCCATTTTTTCATGGCAGTAGGTCTCTTTCAAATGCCTGCACCCTAGGTCTAGACTTGCTCGACGGTTCCAATGGTTGTCTTAGTCTCGTTGGTCACCTCCATCATGATCACACCCCCTACAATTGTGTCCAGAGCTAGAAGAAGAAGAAGAAAATAATCAAGGTGGAGAGGAAAGAGGACTAGCATCATCATAGTACTTGCCAACCCATCTTCGGTGATCGTGGCCATGATCACAATCAGGTTTCTTGTCTACATCCCTGCCATGACTCTCCTCCTTAGATTCCCCTTTTTCATTAGATCTATTCTTGCCAGAACCTAGATTATGGATCGTGGACTAAAAGTTCTAGTTTTGACCTCCTTCAATAAAATCAAAAAGAGGAGTTTTTTTGAATGGAAAATCCACGAAGAAGGGTTCTTCACCATCTTTTTCATACAATAGGTATGGGGAATCATTAAATCACTTCCCCTTCATAGATTTGTAGCACTTCTCTAGCTGTCAATCCCTTAGATATTGTGCATTAGTGGGATGATAATATTTGGCATTAGTATCTTGCACAACATACTTAACATGTAGTTCCTAGAGGCCCAAACATAAGAGTTTGGTGGAGCATCGCAAGAACAAATTGATTGGGTGGAAACATGATGTTGCCCTCCATGTCATGCCACTTCAACATTTCATCTTGGTGTAGGATGAAGGTGAAATTGGATATGTACTCATCAAGATGAGCATATACCACTCTATATTATTGGGGAACCTATTGATTTACTCGATTAGACTTGGGCAGAGAATCACTCATGCAAGTAAAAGACATTATGTTAGAAAAGAAGAAATGCAGTGTGCATCTTAAAATTGTTGTAGTAATTTTAATATATGATATGAATCTAGGATTTGTTCCAATGATTTTGAATAATTTTTTACTAAGTCCTAGATAGCACACATAACAACTAAAGGTCATTGACAATGATGTCAATGATGAGCGGGAAGGTACCCCTACATCCAACCATAAGAATCACAAGCATTTATGCATGATTCAGTCAAATTTTATAGACCTTAAGTTCCTAAGTACATAGGTTCTAGGATGTAAAATCTAATTGTGATAATTGTTGTCTTCTCAACTACACTTGTATTATGATAATTGTGTAATTGAGGCACATGATTTTTACTATTTTGTATTTTATTTATCTACAATTAAAAAAAAGTTTAAAATTAATTGATAAACCACTTTAACTTGTATAATTTCTAATTAATAACTCACTATCATAACATAAGTATTCAATTCCACTTTTTGTGCACATCTTGAACATGTACAATGCTGCTGGATTACCAAATGTTAAGCATTTCTGAGATTACCAAGTGTCAAATGCATGCTCGAAGCAATCATACTTATGTGCTTAATTAATTGCCATTTAATCTAATTAGCTTATTTTAGCATAATTACTTGGAAGCATTAAAGGAAATTGCATAAAACACTAAATGCATGAATAAGATATTTAAGCTAGCTAAGGTGTTGCAAGGTTTGATAAAAAATCTTGTCATTATTATCATGAATACTACCATGCTTAGGTACAATAATGCTCGAATAAAGATCCATACACTTAATGACTCTTGCTGTGGGCACTTTTGAAAATATTATAACTCTATAGAAAAGAAACTATAAGATTTTTGCCATGCTATAACAAAAACTATATGGAAACAATATGTCCAAGCATTATATTTATAAGTTAGCACATACCCCATGATATCGAATATATGACATCGCATCCTGGAACCTGATATTGGATACTTGACATCGTGGCTCTAATATTGGAGCCCTACAAAATATAATTCATCAAGGTGCAAGTAATAGGCCAAGAGGCCAAGGTAGAGGCTGAACTAGAAGATAAGAATCAAAACACAAGGAGCAAGAAGCCTAATCATTTAGCATTTATTAAGAGATTCCTGCTATGGGACAACTAGACCAAGGATAGGTAGAAGAACCACTAGTGTAAGGACAATGCCTCATGCTACCACTAGACTATTTCCAAGCTATTTAAGAAAGGTCCATCTTAACCACAGTTATTGTGGAGATGAACTTTGGCCAATTTATGGAATCTACACTATAAGTAGTAAAGACATAACTTAAGGCATCACCATTATGACATATCCTATCTGATAGTGGTGAATGGTACCTTAGGGAAACTTACCAGTTCTAGCATAACAAGGAAGAGGGTAAAGTAGTTAACATTGGAGAAATCTTAGTTTCATTCTTGATCAAGGTAATTATAGAAGCTTTGAATACATTTGATGAAGTATATTTTTATCTAGCTCTGATATTGGGTATTCGATATTAGATACTTGATATTGGGAGCCAAGAAGCGATGTTGGATATCTAATATTGCAAGATGTGTGCTAGCCTATAAATATAACACTTGGGTGCATGATTTGATAATCTTTTGTCATACCATAGCAAAGCACTTGTTGGTTTTCTTCTCTAGATTTAGAATATTTTTCCAAAGTTCCTGCAATACGAGTCATTATGTGTATAAATTTTTATTCAAGCACTGTTATACCTGAGCACGATAGTGTGTGTGGTAGTAAACATAAGCTTTCTAATAAACCTTGTAGCAGTTTGGCTAGATTAACTAATTTATTTATGGATTTAATATTTCATGAAATTTTCTTTAATATTTTCAATAATTAAGCTAGCTAGGTTAAATAGCAATTAATTAAGCACATAAGTACAATCACTTTGAGTATGCAAATGACACTTGGTAATCCTAGTAATGCTTAAGGTTTGGTAACCCAATAGCATTATATGTGTTCAAGATGTATATGGAAAGTGGGATCAGATACTTATGTTAAGAATAATTAGACCTTGGTTAGTTAGTTATATTAAATTAGCAATTAAATTACTCAATTCCCTTCATCCTGACTTTTAAGTACTTAAAATATAAAACATAAAAATAATAAAAATCATATGCCTCAATTACACTTAACCATATCTTTGTATATCACAAGTGTAATTGAGAAGATAATGAATGAATGTTAAGACAAGTTAACTTCCTAGAGACTAGTGTACTAGAAGACATATAATCTGCAGAATTTGAATAGATCACGCATGAACAGTTAGTGATTTGTATGGTTGAGCGTAGGGGTATTCATTGCTCATCATTGGTGTCATTGCCAAAGATTCTTTTTGTTTGAAACATGCGCTATCTAGACATAGTGAAAATCATTAATATTGTTGGATGAACCTTAAGGTCAAAATCATTTTCAAAATAAATACAATAATTTAAGCACATTGATATCTTATTCTAATTGGAAAATGTCTTCTTTTCATAGGTGTGATGATACTAAACTATCGGTACCTCAAGAATGTAGGATGGTATATACTCATCCAGATGAGTATGTGCTTGAATTCACCTTCATCTTGCATCATGATGAATAACTATGGTGGTGAGATACGAAGGGCATCATTGTAATGCCTCTCGATCAATCTGTGCCTAGGATGCTACTCCAAACTCTTATGAGGTTGGGCATCTAGGATCTTCAAGAAGAGTATGTTGTGCATGATTATGACTACTAGGACTACCATTCCATTGAAACATAACATAGGAGAGATCAACACCAAGAGAAACACCATGAAGCTATGGAGGAAAAATAATTCACCAAGCCCTTGTTCTTGCTCAATCGAATCAAGAATGAGGATCCTTCCTTTGGGGCTTCTTAACATGAAGACTCTCCACCCCTTGATATTGGTGATGGGGATGTGAACTTGAATTCAACAATCTAGGATTAGGTAATAGTACGAGTCAAAGAAAGGGCTTAAGTAAGCATCAGGATGATAATAACATTGATGAACGTGTCTATGATAAGCATAGAGGATCTAAAAAACACCATGATGGTGGTAGTCCTCCTCCCTCTTCATCCTCTTCATCTCCATATTCTTCTTCTTCTTCAAGTTCTAATAGATGCTGCAAAAAAAACAACCATGATGAAGGTGAATAGTAGGACAATGATAACCATAGAGATCACCATAAATGAAGGGGTAGTAGAGGACATCATAGGCATCATCAAAATAATGATGATGATGAGCCTTTTCTTGCCACATGAAACATGTTAAATATTGTAGAGGTAGTAAAACTTCTAATGGGGTATGTGAAAGATAGTCAGATTAAGAGATTTAACATGAATAATATTCGTAGATTTGAGGGAGGATATAACTCGAATCCATAAACACATCTTCATCTTTTCAAGATGCTTGTGCCTTATAGAATATTGAAAATGATTGGTAGAAATTAAAGCTATTTTCTAGCACACTCATCAAGGAAACAATAAACTGGTATCAATCCTTGGAGCTAGAATCCATCCATAGATGGAATAAAATGCTAGATCTATTCAATGATAAATATCAGACATACTTTTGGGTGTCTAATCTGAGAAGACAGATTCAAGGATGGAAGAAAGGAACACATGAACCCTTAGACATCACCATGGGTAGATATTATTCTCTCATACACTGATGCCCTAGCCATGGTTATTATTAATAAGATCAACTTCACCACATCATATATGAACTCATATTAGAAATGAGAAGAAGTCTTGGAGTGTATGCCCAAGGAAGACTGTTAGAATTAAGAGCCTATCACATCCAAAGGCTAATAGAGTAGGTAGCAAAAGAAGAAGGAGAGCTAAGAAAATAAGAAGTGCATAAGAATATAACAGGGATCCTTCCATCAAAAAGAGGGAAGTCTACTTTTGTGACAATGAGGAAAAATCCATGTTTGAAATTTTGGCCAAGGTAGATAAAATGTCAGATTCATTGGATAAAACATTCCAAACTGCCCTAAAAATAGAAAAAGAATTAAGAGAGTAGAGTAGTGATTATAATTATAGGAGGTGGAAAGAAGCTAAATGTGCCTACCAAAGGGACAAGGGAAAAGCTACTATAGTTGAAGAAGTTGTAGAGACTAAATTAGATGATGATGGTGGGTGTGATATTTGCCATTATGAACATCCCAAGGGATGTTTCCCCATTGTGTCACATTTGCAAGAATCTAGAGTGTACGTGCTAAATCCTAGATTGGCAAGGAGGAAAGCACCTAAGATACTGCCTTATCCTTAAGGTAATCCTAGGTAGTTCCACCAACAACAAACCTACTATCCAAGTGGAGCTCCACCACAACCGTATGAACTGTACCAGCAATGGCAACACCCACAGTCATGGCAGTACTACCACTAAGGCAGTAGTACCCTTACTATTAATCAAATTCATATGGATACTATGTCCAACAATCCATTTCTCCACATGGCTCTTCTAGTCACGCCACCTTCCAACATCATGACTACCCTCCAGAGTATTACAAAACTCATTCTCCATCTACTAGAGGGAAAATCCCATATCCCTATCATCCTTTTCATCATTCTGCATATGTCCCTCCACCCTCAACCAAGTTACTACCTACTCTATTGATGTAGGGAGAAATTCTACCTCAGTAATAACAACACAATGTAGTAAGGGCTCTTAACTTAATGTCGGATCCTTAGTTGAGTGGCTCAGAGACTAGATCATGAAAAAGGCCTTTCTTTTGAACTAATAATCCAACTAACCCCTTACATACACTTGCAGCTGGCACCCCTTCTTCTCCATCTTTGTCTACCTCTAATCCATTCAAATCCCCTTCAAACCAAACACCTTCCAAAGTGCATACTATCATGTTAACTCATGTGGTAACCGATTGGATAAAAGCTACTCATGTTCCTAGGAAACTATCTAATCTTGGAAGTCCCCTTATTTACATTCAAATCACTAGGAATAAGCCTTGTAAGGCTCTTCTGGATTTAGGTTCTAGTGTTAATTTAATTTTCTATGAGATGTATAAAGCCTGGAACTTACCTCTACTCAAGAAAAGTAACATCTATCTCAAGTTGGCTAATCATTCCATAACTGTTCCCTTGGGACTAGTGCAAGACATTATGACCACTATTTGTGGGTGATCCTATCCCATTTATTCCCTAGTGATCTTTGTGGACAATTGAAAAAACTTGCCAATCATCATGGGAAGGACTTGGTTGAGCATTGTTGATGCACGATTAGGGGTCTAAGATCTTTCCCTTGAAATCTCTAAAGAAAATGCATTTAAAAAAATTGAGAGAAAAAAGTTCCATGCATCATGTATAGTGGTATTGGGTTCAACTATGTGTAAACACTATGAATCATTAATAGTGTATCTATCAAAGCATATAGTTAGTGTGATTATATATCTAAAATTCAAAGGTTCCTGTATGTAAAAGCCACAAAAAAAGAGGGCACCTAATGGTTGACAATTGATCCTAAGAGCAACTCAACACTTTGCATGACACCTGTTGAGAGCCTAACATGTGTCCAGATTGAAGGCATGGATGAGCTGAAGCAAGTTCATCACCAACTCTTCACTGAAAAAATTGATGATACCAATTGGGGAGAGTTGGAAATTCCTAAAAATTTTAAACAAGAGCCCTTAGAGTTTAAAACTCTACCTACTAGCATCGAATATGCATTCTTTAAAAATAAAAATTTGGTAATAATTAATGAAAATCTTGCTCCTAGAAAAAAGGAAATGTTGTTGAAAGTGGTCAAAAAATCATAAATAACCTTTGCTTGATCAGATCCTAAACTCATAGGGATTGATCCTGGGATATGCTAGCATTGTATTTATATTGATCCAGCCATGAAACCAAAGAGGTAGCCAAAACAGTGGTTGAACCTCAAATTGAAGCAAATCATTAAAGAAAAAATTGAGAAACTCCTCAAGACAGGGATTATATATCCCATTGTGGATAGTAAGTGAGTTAGTCCACTCATGATTATGCCAAAGAAAGGTGAGTTAGTGGCAAGTCTAGATGAATTTCTGGCTATTGAATATGGTAACATTCAAAGATCACTTTCCATTTCCATTTGTGGATCAAGTGTTGGAAATCACCTTTTGGCATTACTATTATAGTTTTCTAGATGATTATAGTGACTATAACCAAATCTAGATTGTGTTAAAGGATCAAGCCAAAACAACATTCATGATTCTTTGCAGGATTTTTGCATATTGAAAGATGGTTTTCAACTTGTGCAATGCTCCTACCACGTTCCAACAGCTAGTCTTGAGTATCTTTCAGCAGCAAATCAGTAGTGGGATGGAAGTATTCATGGATGACTTCTCTACCTATGGGGCTACATTTGAGCAAGCCCTAGACCATATTGAGCAAGTGCTCTAAAGATGTGTAGAGATCAATCTTCGGCTTAATTGGAAAAAGAGCCATTTGATGGTCCAAGAGGGAATTATGTTGGAGCACAAAATTTCACAAACAGGGATTGAGGTCGATCTTAAAATAATTAGGGTCATCTAAGGAATTACCCACCAACTAGAAATTGTAAAAGATATTCAATCATTCCTTGGACACACTAGTCACTATCGAAGATTCATAGAGAAGTTCTCTAATATCAAAAAACCATTGGTTGAGCTAACAAAAATATATGCTTCATTTTTTTGGATCAAGAAATGTGAAAATGCATTCCAATAGTTGAAGGAGAAACTTGTAGAAACTTTAATTCTTCAAGCACCAGATTGGTCCAGACCATTTTACATCATGATGAATGCATTAAATTATGCTTATGGGGTTGTGCTTACATAGTTGGATGATAAGAAACATCTATATGACATCTATTCTATAAGTCAAAGCATTGTGAGAACATAGTTCACCACAAAAAAAGAAATAATGGTAGTGGTATATGCTCTAGAAAAGTTCAAGCACTATGTGCTTGGATACAAAGTGTTCATGCATAGGGATAACAATGCAATTCGCTTCCTGATGAATAAGCCAATGATGTGCCCCCATGTCATTAGGAAGATTAGCGACCTTGACTTAAGCATAGCATAAAAAGAAAGATTAGTGGATCTTAACTTGCTAGACAAAAACCAATTGGTGGCCCTATCATCTAACAAGTTGCATAAGGCATTTAACAAAAAACGCCATGACCTTAGAATTAGGAAAGACAAATTTCAACTAGAAGATAAGATCCTCTACTAGAACCCCACACATGTGCCACAACGAACCAAGTTCCAAACACTATGGAATGACTCTTATATTATTTTTGAAACCTTTCCTTCTGTAGCCATGTTAATCTATAAACCTAAGAGCCAAAAAAAAATCAGCTAGTCAACACACAACAAGTCAAACCTTTCCATGCACTTAAGAAAGCTACTGCAACAAATGCTTCATCAAATGGACAATCATGCTCAATATTTTAGACCCTTTCCTTTCAACTTAGTTGTGGGGGAGATGCCCATCCATGCTAACCATTATAATGGTTCCTCAATTTTTCATCCTTTTGTTTTACATATTTTTGCTATACATTTTGTTCTTTTTACAACTTTTTGTTTTATCCCTTCTTTATCTTACACCTTTTTGTTTTTACTTTATTAATTTTTTCCAAATTTTGTTTTATAACATTGTTAGTACATTTTATTTTCTTGAATATTTTACAATTTCTTGTATATTTTTCTTTATTTTGATGTGATTTTCTTATTGTGTTCTAATAAGAATGTGCCTTATTATGAACTAGGTACAGTGTGATTTTCTTGATGTGGGCATGTGCTATCCAATTTTTTGATTGTTGGTGTCTAGATCCTAGCTTTTAATTTTATTACTGAGAACTAAGACATGGTTTCTTTTTCATGAAATAGGCAATGAGTCCACGTCATCTACCCATCCAAAAACTCTATGGTGTTCTGATTCTCGAAGTGTGAAGTCCCTTTTCATTAATAAAACCTTGGCATTTTCTGGACATGGAAAGGATTCAAAGATTTAAATAAGGTGTGACTTCAAGGAGATTCAATACTATTTGTACTCTTCTACTTACTTGGGTGCATGGATTTCTTACCATTCCATGTTGACCAATAACAGGAATTTAAATAAGTTTTTTCATGGTGTGGTTCCCATTCAAAAAGAAGAAAAAATGGGAATTCAAAGCACACTCAGACAAAATAAATGGGCTACAAGCACTGGTTATGGGATTTGAAAAATATGTTATCCATGCCTGAATATCCCCTCTAACTAAAGCCCTTTCTCAATTCCTACTTCTCTTTTCTTCTTAAATAAAAAGTGATGGTTGCTTTGTGAGAGTACTCTTATGTCTCTAGGGGATAGATAGCTCTTAGAGTCATGATGTGAAGTGACTAAATGTGGTTGGTTTTGGCCTGGATTAAGGGATGGATTTTATTAGGTCATTTACTCACAAAATTCACAAGGGACTTCATGTGACCTTATTTGAGAACTCCATTTCATTTTCTCTCTCTCATCCATCTATGTTTTCCATGTCTAACCTCACTACTAATGTTCATGTCTTTGTTTGATGTCTTGGTTTGATGTGTCAAAATTATTAGGTAGTTTCTTTTGGGTTTTCATACTTAACTTTCTGTAACTACTAATCACCCATGGGACCCATGGACTCCTTGGTTTGAAGATATGCAATGGTAACAAAGGGCATGTACCAGCTTTAGGGAGGATGCACTTCCATACCTTTTGGTTGGGTTTGTTAAGTTCTTTATCTTAGGAATTCTCACAATCAAATCATTTTGCATGTCCTATTAATGACATCTAATAGTGTGCATCTTCACAATGCTTTTTTAGTAAAATCCTCTTTTTTTTGTTATGAATTCTTTGATCCTCTTCAAGTATTTCATCGCATTTGGGATTTCTAGAATTTAATAATGGATCACTTATCCATTTCATCCTATTTTTCAATCTTCCTAGTAATGTTATTAAAAAGAATCAATTCATCATGATCATAACCTAGCCAAGTGTAACTACCAATGAGACAAGGTACTTAAAAGCTATAAGTTACACATTGCACACTAATCCATGATTTTGTTGTGATTGTAGTGGGAAGCATGGAATAGAGGTGGCATTGTCTTCATCAATGAATCAGCAATAGCACTATGTGATGAGGTCTCTTCATGATCATTGAATCTTCTCCCTAATTCTTCATCTGCTAGAGGAGTTGGATGTTAGTTTTGACTAGGGTTTTCAATTCTATTGTCATGAACATCCAATTTTGTAAAAGATTGTAAATTCGTACACTTGGGAATTTAGAATCTATCTATTTCTTCTAAGTTAATTTTCATGTCAGTCAATAATCTCATACATTCTCAATATTTTATAAGGGACTTCTTCTTCTTTTTGTTCATTGAAGGATGAGTTTTCATTCAGTCACGGGGGTATGATGAAGTATATTTTTATTTGGCTCCAATATCAGATACTTGATATCAGGGAGCAAGAAGCAATGTTGGATATTTGATATTGTAGAATGAGTTTTGGCCTATAAATATAGTGCTTGGACGAATGATTTGATAATATTTTTTCATAGCATAACAGAGCTCTTACAACTTTTCTTCCCCAGAGTTTGAATATTTTTCCAAAGTGCCCATAGTAGGAGTCCTTAAGTGTATGAATCTTTATTCCAGCACTATTGTACCTAAGCACAACAATATGTGTGGCAATATAGATGAGCTTTCTAGTAAACCTTATAGTAGTTCAACTAGATTAAATATTTTATTTACGCATTTAATGTTTCATGCAATTTTCTTTAATGTTTTAAATAATTAAGTTAATTAAGGAATTAAGCTAGTTAGGTTAAATAGAAATTAATTAAGCAAATATGTACAACCACTTTGAGCATGTGAATGAAACTTGGTAATCCTAGTAACACTTAATGTTTGGTAACCCAACAACATTATATGTGATCAGGATGTGTACAAAAATTGGGACTAAATACTTATGTTAGGAATAAATAGACCTTGGTTAGTTAGATTAAATTAGCAATTAAATTAATCCATTCCCTTCATCCTTTATTTTAAACACTCATCATATGAAACATAAAAATAATAAAAATCATATGCTTTGATTACACTTAATCGTACCTTTATATATCACAAGTGTAATTGGGAAGATAATGAATGACTATTCGGGTAAGTTCACTTCCTAGAGACCAGTGTACTGGAAGATATAGAATTTGCAAAATTCGATTGGATTGCATGTGAACGCTTAGTAATTTGTATGGTTATGCATAGGGGTATTCATTGCTCATCAATACCTAAGAAAGGGGCAAGGTTAGTGCATCTATCTACCTGATTTGATCTTGAAACGAGAAAACTATGGTTGAAATGAACTTATGGAAAAGAAGATAAGGGCTATAATGAGCTAACTATAGAAGAAAGAATCTACTTTAAAATTGGCACATATCCCCTCTTTTTGACAAAAGGACTCAACAAAATATCCAATTATGTGGCTAAAGGAAATGTGATCCTAATAGGCAAATACAATGCCAACCTTGCACAACTCTACAGTATGGAAATACATAGGTGGTTTGAAGAAAGAAAGTCATGGAAGCCAACACTTCCATTCCCTTGCCTTATTAGAAAGTTGTGCAGGTGACCAAAAATCCTAGGATACATAAACATCATTCCTAGGAGAGCCCAAAATGATTCATACACTAAGTTTCTCAAACCAACACCACCCAAGAAAGATTAGAATAAAGAACAAGAATAAGAATAAGAGCAACAACAACAGCAACAATAGAAGCAACAACAACAAGTTCCACCATCACCACTATAAGATTATAGACTGTTGATGAATCATCTACAATAAATTGTAGAAACCATCAACTAGGGAACAAGGGAGGGCCAATCTTTACAAAGTTATCGACAGTGCCATCTAGCCCATAGTTTCAATAGATCCAAAAAGTGGATAGATCTTACTACAATTAAGAGGAGAGATGTAAGAGTATCAATAGATCTCTTGGAATGCTGCATCATTCCAAGTGGTGCTTGAGTTTAGAGAAGGAGCCATAGTAGTGGTAATGCAATGTAAGGATGCAGTGGGAGTAGCAGAGGTGATTACTAGTCACATTAAAGAATCTTTCAACATACCTGATGAATCATTGATGAATGTAAGAATATTAGTCAGAACCTCTATGGCTCCTACTAACCATGAGAATGTGCTCAATAGACTACTGTAGACTAGGCAAGTCATGACAACACTTTTTGACATCCCTAGTGATGTCACTATAGTATAGTCTAAACTCATTGCTACCAAAGGAAAACTAATCATGGTAGAGAAAAGGGTAGAGCATGCAGAAAATGAAACTCTTAGATTACAAGAAGAGCTTACAACCCAAAGTGCTAAATGTAGAGATCCTACACAACTCATTACACTAAAATAGATAGAATAGTTCTAGATTGAGTAGATGAATAACTTGATTAAGCAAAATAAATAGATGGTAACAGAGAGAAATCAGTATGAAATGCCTCTGTACTAGAAGCATAGACATATGCACATATCAATGTAGTTACAATAGTACAAGAGGAAAATAAACAACTTGCTGCTAAAAACATGAGGTTGACCACTATCAAAAAGCAAAAAACCAAAAAAAAATAAAAAAAAATAGAAGAGAGCATTCACTAGCTAAGGGAACAATTATTGAGGGTCAACCAAGACATGAGTTTCCTGACAAGAGGAAATTAGATCCTCTTAATGGAGGAGGTACATACTATCCAACAAAAGTCAACCATTGGAATAAGTGCATGGAAAAATGAGACAAAGAAACACAAAAGGCTTAAGGAACACTTCCATGATCAAGTGGGCATATATAAGAAAATTAACAAGAAAGATATCTAGATGACCAAAGCTAGAATCAACACCATGTTTAGCACATAATCTTGATTGGCAACCCATCTTGGATAGTTATGCCCTTGTCCATCAAGTAGAAGTGAAAACAAAGATGTACAAATCAACGATATGAAAGAATACATGGGGTTAGCTAACCTCTGTTATGCTAACTTAGCCATGCTAATAGCAGGCAGGCCCAAGAATGAGCTAGAATAGCAAGTAGTGGCAACATATGCTTTATATGAAAAAGAGTTTGCATATCATAAAGATAATTTGTAGAAACTCCAAGTGGTAAACTCTGAATTGGAAGCAGTGAAGGCTAGCTACCAAGGGCAAAAATATGTAATAGAAAACATAGCTGGAATATTGATAGATAATCATGAACAACATGAAAAGGCTAGAGTTTTTGAAGAAGAAAGGAGACAGTTTTTAGCCTAGTATATCAAGGTAAATCAAATGTTTTTGTAGCTGCTGTGCCCATGGGATGTACCCGCTACATCACACATTGCATAACATGCATGGATAGTACATGACCCAAGAATGGAAAAGAAGAATCTTTAGGTGCTCTTAAACCAATATAGATTGCAAAAGCTTGATGCTAAAGGGAAGCAATCGATGAAGGAGCCACCACCACTTGAAACTACATAAGGCTAGATCAAGCTTCACCAAAATTTTGTTTTTGTTAAAGTTAGCATGTCATGTTTTTTTTCATTTTTGTAAACACCATTGTGATATCTAAGAGTGATGTACATAGTAGTTAGTGTCCTAAAAATCTACCTTCCAATTTTGTAAGGAACTCCATCCTCATTTTGTTTTAACTTGAGGACGAGTTTTTAGTCAGTCATAGGGGTATGATAAATCACATTTCTAGAAGGTTATGATATTAGGCATCCAATATTGGAGCAGAAGCTACAATTTTAGATATCCAATATCACAAACAAGTGTAGGACTATAAATAAGACACTTAGGAGCATAGTCCAAAAGGAAGTTTCATTCCATAACGAAATTCTCTCAGTTTGTTTTCTTGATTTTAGGACTTGGCACTTAGCAATGTATGTCTATAGTGTGATGTTAAATAATTGAATGGAGTCTTTATTGGAGTGGAATGTACTTGGACACATTTAATGACCAAAAATAAAGATCAATATTACTTTGCGTCATTACAACATGACTTAGATTTCTTTTTCGTCTACTTAGACTAATGTTTACTATTTTGACTTAGTATAACATTTACTATTTTCCTAGTTACTAATCTATTTTCTATGCACTTTACTATTACTATTGTTAAGCAAAATGGCTATAAATGCTCACAAGCAGTAAGTATGATCGTTTGGTAACCCAATAGCATTATCGTTTGGTTCACCCAGTAACGAAATACTTGGTAATCCTGATAATATTTACATAAGTCCAAGATGTTTTTAGAGAATCAAGAATAAATGTCCATTGCACTAGGCTAGATTAAATTCATTTAATGTTACTTATATTTAGAAACCACTTGATTTATCTTATGTTCACTAGGAGTAATATGGCCCTACAACATCAACACATCAAATAGCTCACTATGAGTTAACCCATATGCATCAATTTTACTAGCTCACATGGGAAGACAATGATTGCAAACTTAAACCATTACTAGCATAACTACATTACCTTGTCCATGAAATTCGACCAAGCTATGCGTGAACACTTGTATCTTGTATGGTTGGATGTTGGATTAGTTCACTACTCATCACCACCCTAGTCATATTTTGTGAGTTTCTATTATTAGCATTTGAATTTTTGTGTTTGTAGTATTAGGGAAGGTTGGTGGCCAGAATGGGCAACTCCAACTTTTGGGTTCATAAGATCATGCATCCTTTCAACAAGATTTGGAAGAAACTGCACACAAGTTTCCATTTTGGTGACCAAAATAGTGAATAGTAGTGCATGCATTTTCATTTGATTTTCATGCCTATTTTACTTAGTCATGTTACAACATGAAAATATTGTAAACAAGGAATCAAATAGCTTGTATTAAAAGTAGATTCTCTAATATATAATTATTTTTTTGTTGTGAATATAGAGAGGGGAATCTACATTTTGTATGAGGATGTAAGGTCTTGTGGATGTGAGGATGTGCATGTAACATGGTCTATTTTGATAGGAACTGAGATGAAAGTCATCATTGCTACTAGTTGAAAAAATCAACATGGAAAATATGCCAAATTTTTGCAATAGGATTTTCATTACAGATGCTTTTCCTTGAAGGATGAATGAGAAAGATACTTGCCAAAAACATGGTTTGTCTAATGTCCTGACTTTGTCTTTTTATGCATAAATGCATTATAATTCCCTATTTTGTTAATCATATTTGACTGCAGCAGGGATGTAATTACAATTTTATATCTTATTTTGAAACATTAAGACATTGAATGTAGTTTATTTTAGGTAAGCCAACATACTAAGGGTTTGTTTGATTTTTTCTTGATAATCATCTTAGCCTTATCTCAAGTTAATTCATGCTTAATACACAAATTACAGTAACATCAATTCTTTTTTAATTGCAAATTTTTTTAAGCTAAGCTAATATCATAGAAACAACTAGTGTAGTGTTTTACAACACACAAAGGGATAATTTGATTAGTGCTTAATACACTCCCTAAAGTAGTATTTGAGATAGTTCGGTACATGGAGATATGTTAGGAATTTAAACATATTCATAGATTATTTTGCTGATATGTTCTTGAAATTGCATTTTTGCTTTGGCCAAAAAAAATATCTATGAGAGGATTTCTAAGAGGCAGGGTTAGTTGGCAATTGATACATATCAATCAAAGGGCATTCTTCTAGTGAGAAGCTCAATTAGGACAATGGGAAAATTGTATATATCACATTTTTGTAGTGTACATTTCTACCATGGCATGTTTAGGAGTGTTCCCAAAAGAATTCAAGATATGTGTAGGGACCTACAAATAAATTATGTAATGTTTATGTGTATCTAATTGCATTGAGATTATATTGTAGGCATAATGTAAATACGAAAACTACAACACTTAGCACTCTACTCTAAGAGTACATGTGGCTACTCCAAAGTCTCATAGATATGGATAGAGATTGTCGTCAAGTAAAATGTTTACTGCCTTAAAGTTTTTGTGCATGATAGAAGACATACAAACCTTGTGCAAATATCTGCCAAAAAAAAAAATTTCATAACCTATATTGTTGATCCCTTGTGTAGAATAAATAAATGATATATTCAACAGGTTTTAACGAAAGGAAAACTCATTGTAGATCCTTGGCTATGCCGAGTGCAATCTTCACATGACAATTCCAAGTTAATTTCTAGTTATTGTCATCACCACCACGTAAGATGTTTTCAAGATTTCCATTACCATAGCATTCCAAAACAAGAAGGTGTTGCCAATTTTTGATGGAATATCCAAGAAGATCAATGAGGTTCTCATGTCCTAACTGTGATATATTAGCAACTGCTTCTAGGAAACCTTCATCAGAGTTGGTAGATAATGCCTAGTCCTCTATTTTCTTGACATCCATAATCTAAAAATTAACATCTCCATGGTCATTAATAGACTTGTATGCTATTAAGTATAAGATTGTAAGTGATATTCTAGGTTCCCTTTTCCAAGAACTCAAGAAAATATTTAATAGAAATAAAGCAAAGAACAAAATAAAGATAGAATCATAGAAAGTAGAGAGAAATAAAGATGGAATCAAATCAATATCTTGGTTTGTTGGGTTGTGGATTTCAAGCTATTAAGAGGCCCATTCCCTAGTTCAACATCTCCTAGACTTTAAATTTTTAAAAGTAGAATCAAATCCAAACTATTGGGTCCTAGGACTAAGGACTGATTCAACTGTATTTTATTAGAATTTCCACTAAAGTTCAAATTTGAGTTGAAAATGAAATTGTTAGGGCATAGGGAATTAAAATGTAGTTAAGATTGGAATTTTGTAATAGGGGAGTATCTCAAATAAACTATACTTAAATTATTAAGGATTTAGCACTAGCTAGCATTGGTTTCTACTCCAAAAGTTAAAAATGGTATCAGTCTAACCTCCCATCGTTAAAATAAAGTGTAAGATTTCAAGGACAAAATTCATATCATTAATTAATTTGTATGCTCACTAAGTTCCATACAATTTGGGTGTTAAAAATTAATTTAAAGTTATTAGGATTTGTACCAATTAATTCTTGAAAAAGTGGAATGCTGCAAACTATTAATAAAGAAAGAAAATGGATAACACATGATGCACAACCATCATGTGTTGGAAAAGAGGAATGCTCAGAAATATGCACAAATCAAGGCTTGATATAGCTACACAAACATAAAGTGGATAAATTTTCATGGTAAGCATGTCTACCCAAATATGTTTTACCTTTCCATTTGGAAATTTTCCTTTGTAAACTTGTCCCACCTTTCCCTCTCTGATCAAATTTTCTTCATTGAAGAAATTAGTTGCTAAAAGAAAATTTGTCACAAAAAATGCTTTTGGACCTATGGGACTTTTGATCATGTTACCAACAGATTCCCTCTCATCCACATTGCCACTATTACCTCTTGGAGGTAGCCTCTATGACTTAGAATTTGGTTGTCTACTCTTAACATCCACTATTACACAGAACATTAGAAAACAGCACGTTCAACAAAAATATTGATGTGTCGTAAAAGGATAATGTAATCTTAAAAAAGATTCATGCTTTTCTCATACTAGGAAATTATATGCATTATTTCTATCGTACTTAGGAGAGCATGAACTAATGAACAATATTCTAAGTTAATCAATCAAGAAAATGAAATAAACCTACTAAACCTTCATTCAACCAACCAATTATGGGAATTTCATTGTCTCAAAAAGGATAAACAAATTATGTTTGGATATACAAATGTTCATTGGAACAACAATAGAGAGGCATTTGGAATTTAGCAATGATATTGAAGGTAAGAAAGATGACAAATCCTTCATGACCACATGCCTCTTATGTGTAAGAATTCTTTATGAGTTTACTTTCAACTCAAGAATGAAAAATAGTAGCATGCAAAAAAATTTTTACAATGACCATACTTACAATAACTTGGTTTAGGAAACAAAGTTAGATTATAGCTTTCTATTTTTGTTTGTTTAAGAAAGTGATCGATTTTTTACTATGGGTTTGATAAGTCAGATGGGGGAGTTAAAGAAGTTAGTTGAAGAAGGGAAGATTAATTATGTTGGACTTTTAGAACTATCTATAGATACCATTAGAAGATCCCATGTTGTTCATCCTATCACAGCTATGTAGATAGAGTGGTCACTTTGGAGCAGAGATGTGGATGAACACATTATTCCTACTTGCAAGTGTTACATATTTCTTTAGATATTGTTGTTTTATTCTTTTCTTTTTTTAACATTTATTGTAATATTTCACTTTTAATTTTCTTTTTATTGAATACTTTCATCCACTGAATCTTTCTTATCCATTGATATTTATGTCTCTTTAAAAAGCTAATTACTAAAGAAAGGTATTGTAAATTGGATGATGCTTGTGACAGTGGGAAGAGGCTACACTCTTAGCTTCTTATTATTTTCTAGCATTATGCTAGGCATGCATACATCATGATAATGATGCATGGTGAGATTAAAAACATTTTTTATAGTTTTAAATTAGTAAAGGGTAGGGCCCATCGAGACATGAAAGCATGGTTGATGATTCCATCCATAAAAACTTATAATTTGGCTTATTTTGGCTATCCTAGGTTAGATTCTATAACCAATAGTAATAACAAGGATTTGCATTATCTACTTCACTATTCATTGCTTAATAATATAAACAATAAGCTAACAACCATTTTCAAATAATGCAAAGGCAATTCTATAAATAAAATAACACCCAGGAATAATAGATATCAAATACAAATGATGCATGCTCAATCTCTTCATAAAATGAAATGAAGACAATGTTGGTAAAAGCACCTATACTTTCTTTGAACATCTACATGATTGATGTTGGATTTTCATGAGACACAGTGTTGCCATTTGATTCATTTGATTTTTTGGATGATCTCCAAACATAACATGTGATAGTCAATGCAACCATATGCACTAGTATGATACTTGCATGTGGTATGTTCGCTATTGCACCATCAAATAGGCATTTTTTTACCACGACTTTCATTTTTTGTATTAGGATAGAAATGCTTTATAGAAGGTGATTTAGCGTGAAGGCCATCACTAGTATTATTGAGATGATTGATTGCCTTTTAGGATGGAGAGGATGCTTGATATGGAGAAGGTGCTTAATATAGAGGGGATAAAGGACTAGGGCTAGGGCTTAAATTATTGCCTCTAGTTTTGGAATAATAAAAGCACAATTATACCATTACTACTATTGCCCATACATTTTTAATTTTTAATGTGATTTGAAATATATTCCTGGAAAACATACTTGAATCTTGGATCATAAGACAAGTGTGGTGGTAGCAACCCAATGAAATTATTATTTTGAATGTTCCTAAAAGCACATGAAAAAATAGTCGAACATTACTGAAATAGTTGCCATGAATGTGTATAGGACAACTAGAGAAATAAAATTGCAAAAATACATGCTAAAAA
>MNCI01010775.1:0-35350 GCA_015680685.1 Gnetum montanum | reverse complement strand
TAGACAAAGTAGAGAAAAAGCAACATTCTTAAAATTTTTAAGAGGGTAAACTTATAGATCTTTGATAGGAAGATAGTAGATAATGTTAAGTGGCCCACTTAGCTGATTATTTTTCAAATGTTTGTTAGAACATAATAAAAAACACTTAAACCCTCGAAAAAATAATTTACACTAAATGCAATAAAAATAGTAAAAGTAAAGGAGAGCAACAATAGCCTCATTTACATATAGCATAGACAACTTGGACAAAGACATGAAACTAGGTGGAATGCCTTGTGAAAGTTTATTGAAGGATAGATCCTTGCAACATCATGTTTTAATCTTTTAGATCCAGAAACAAAAAAAGGATGGTTTCTTTAAGGGAAAAATAACTTCAAACTAAATAAATGTGCATACTTTGTTATTAATATGTTTATACGAAGATTCATATTGATAATATGGGCCAATATAAATGACACAAAAACTAAAACTTGAGTATAAAATATCAGCCATGTGAAGATTTTGTAATCCTAAGGTTCTACTGAATAGAGTTCAGTTTGGGCATTTCTTGACATAATTTATTTATACCTATGCACACCATTAGTGTTGAAACTGATATTGGCAATATGCAGGACTCTCATCTTACCAACAAACTAAACCACATTTATGAGGAAGAATGTAACTTATCAATTCTTACAAATAAATTGAACCTCACTAATTTAAGAGAATGTGTTCTATCTAAGTGTATTGAAAAGCAAGTTCTTGGATGAATAAATTTTATCTTGATAAGATCTTTGACACTCTTTTTTCATTCTCATTATCAAATAACAAGATGCATAAAGGTAATTTCTATTCATAGAAAAGGAGCATCCATTATATTTATATCAATAGATTGTTCACATGCTACAACACATCTTCATAACTAAAAGTAAAATTGATTTTTTATTGCATCTTCCATCTTCATAAAAATATCCAAGATGCACAATAATTATGATAAATGTGTCAATAATTTTGAAGTGGTGCTCTTTTCCATGATAGTACAAAAAGAGCAACTTCTTGTAGAAGTGAACTGAATGAAAAGCAAATTTATTAGATGCAAATTGAAAGTGTAGTATTACTCAAAGTATTTTAAGATCTTTAATGGAATAAAGCTATTTGTGATAGCTGCATTAAGAAATTATATATAAATAATTCTTCATTAACCTATTTTTGCATATGATGTGATGACCATGTTAATTTACAAAACCAAAATCATAAAAGTCGATAAAGATGCATGACAATTTTCACTTTTCAACAAGCTTTTTTATTCTAATTATTCTATTTCAATTAGTCCAATTATTTGAAAATGTTGTAAGTTGAACGTGTTTTTTACAATCCATATAAAGACATTAGGTATGGTCATATGCTTATGATTTATACATTACATGTGGAGTCCCGATGGGTTGTTAGGGATGAGTTAATGTAATAAAAATGTATTTTATATGTTATGAGGCTTCATCTTTATGTTACGATTATGATGTCTTTAAAATTTTAACCGACATGATTATGTACACTACCTGTGTGTGATGTATTAGATATGTGACGTTGCTAGCATGGGTGTTGGACTGGGGTACAAGAGCACCTATCTGGTATGTCTTTATGCTTTATGTGTGATTTTAATATGTATGAATTTGTAATATAGCACTATGTTGTGTGATTTTTTGGTGTGGTTTTGGCATGTGAATGTCTAGTACATATGATAAGGATCTCATAGGTTCAAATAGATTTTGATTTGGAGTCCCAATGTGTTTGTTATGCATGATTAAAATTTATGGCATTAGTTGTGGAGCAAAAAAAAATAAGAATAGCTTATAAAAAATTTTTATTAAAAAAATAAATAATTTAAAAGGAAAAGAAAAAGAAAAACTAAACTCACACTATGTGAGAAAAGCACATCATTGATTTTTGTTTGCTTTATACAAAGTATAGAGTGCAAGTATAGGTTTTATGTTTGTTTTTTTTATTTTTACCCACTACCTCACCACTGCTTATCATAAAAATTGGGTTTTGGGTTTTTCTTTCTGTTCATGTTAACAGAAACACAGAAGAGCCTATTCTTTCATTTTTCTTTCTTCTCTCTCCTTCTATTTTATATTTTTCTAAATTCTGAGCTTTGTGGATAGTTTTTGTTTGCTTTGAATCTAGATTTGGAATTACTACAATAATATCTATGTGGGTGTAGAACTTGTTGGAAGAAAAACAAAGTCCTATTGGATTTTTTTGAGGGTTTTCTACTTATTTTGGCCTTTCTACCTAACAATTGTTATTGGTGGATTGTCTTTGCCTTCTCCCTATAATTTTGTGCTGGATTAGTGTATATGATTATGTGATGTGGGCATGTGGGGCCGATAGCTCAAAGATTAAACTTGGACATGTTATTTTGTCTATTTCCTCACATTGTATGATTTTGGTTATGAATTATGTATTAATATATATGTGATGTATGGTATGATGTGGACTTGTAGAATATGATATGTAATGTTGATGAGACTTGTATGATTGGATTATGATTGTGTGGATCATGGATTGTTTAATGATATATTGTGCGTATGATAACATGGGCAAGATAGATGATGTTAGACCATGGATTTTTCTATGATTGTATGATTGTATGTTAGCATTATGAGTGATATGGTGTGTGTGTTGTTTTGAGCATGCATACGACTAATAGTTGTTGTAAGTTACCTTGTACTCCTCTAGTGCAGCACTTGTCAACTATCTAGTAGGGGAAGTTTGAAGGCTTCCCACTCATTTATGTACTAACTTTATGTAAATTATAGGTGAAAGGCCTAGGAGCCTAGATGAACATTGAGAGGGAGTAGAGGAGGGAAAAATCTTTAGTGCTTGGTTAATGTATATTTCATGTACAGTAGTATGGACTACGTATCATTGTATGAAACTCTCTATACTCTTATATATATGATGATGATGTTTATGTGTGGCTTTTTTTTTGTATTTTAGCATAGTGAATTGAAGTAAATGTTTAGTTTTTAGTGTGGTATGAAATTTTTGTCTAGTTTGAGCTTCCTAAATATCATGTATTCAACACATTATGGTTTTTAGTTATCATGATTTCATTCTAAGATTACTTGATCCTAGGCATCACCCTACCCTTGCTAGGATAGGGTGTTACATTGTGGTATTGGAGCTAGTTTACCCTGATGTTGTATGATGGTTAGGGTACTCATCCATTTGTGATTTAAGATTATAGAGATGTATAGTAGACATGGTCATGATGTTGGTGGGGCCTATAGACTAGAAAAGCCTAATGATGGACAAGAGTAGCCTCCTTAAACATCTAGTAGTGGTCATACAAATAGTCAACTAGATCTTATACAACAGTTGTTACAAATCCTTTAGTAGCATGTTACAACTAGTGATGCTCATGTTCCCATGATTTGGGAAGTGGGAAGTGGTAGTAGTAGTGGAGGCTCATGGGAATCAAATAGGTAGCCTATCAATAAGAAACTAGTAGAGTAGTTTTAGAAGTTGGGACCTCCTATATTTGATGGTACTACAGATCCCACCATAGCTACAAAATGGTTGGAGGAATTGAAAAAGGCTTTTGATTTGATGGGATGTTCATCAATTCAACAAACTTGCTTAGTAGTTTATCAATTGGTTGGTATTTCCTAGCATTGGTGGATGACTAAAGAGCAGGCCAAGGGATGGACTAGTTAAGAGATGACATGAGATGATTTTATAGCATCTTTCAGAGGCCGTTATGTGTCTACCCAATATGCATAGGCCAAGGAGGATGAGTTCTACTATTTTCATCAAGGTAGTTGGTCTATGGAAAAGTATGATCCTCATTTCTTGGAGCTAAGTAGTTATGTACCCTAGATGCAGATAGATGCTCAAGAACAAGTGAATAAGTTTGTTCAAGGTTTTAGACCATCTTTAAATGATCACCTATTACCTATTATATTGACTTCCTATGATAAAGCTAGAATAGTAGCCATGGATTTAGAGAGGAGTTAGAAAGAAGATACAACACATAGAGAGAGGTGATAGGGGAAAAAGAGAGGATTGACATCTAGAGAGAGGCTTGGCCCCTCTAAGAAAGCTTATGGTCATGGAGGAGAGCATCGAACGCCCACTCATGATCCTATTGTTGGAGCTAGTCATGGATCTATTGTTTGTTATAGCTGTGGGTAGCCTAGTAATTTGTAGAGGGATTGCCAAAATTTTTTTTCATGTGGGAAAGTAGGGCATTAGGCTCAAGAGTGCCCAAAGTAGGAAGGTAGTAGTGGAGGAGGTAGAGGCCAAGGATAGCAACCTCCAATTCAGGGTGGATGTGGAGCACCAGTCACTCAGGTTAGAGGAGAGGACTAGAGCACTCAAGGATAGATGTATGCCTTAATAGACAAGCATTTGGACATGCCGCCAAACATAGTGATGGAGACAAGAGGTATGATTTTGGACTTTTCTATGTTGATGTTATTGGTTCTAGGTGCTATCCATTCTTTTATAGATCCTATGATTGCACATCATGTGGCTCTTGTATGTTATTCTCTTTCTCCTAGGTTAATAGTATATTCTACTGGGGGTCATGAAACTCGAGTTGATCAAGTGTGTATAGGTGTGCTAGTAGAAGTGGAAGGTTTGCAGTGAGTTAGTGATTTAGATGTTATGTATCCTAGGGTATATGATGTAATTTTTGGAATGGGTTAGTTGTCACAACTCAATGCTAGTTTGGACTATTAGCAAAAGCTCCTATGACTATAATTAGTTGATGGTGCTCTGATTGAGGTACAAACTCATCCGAGGACTATGCAGCTAGAGTTGGTATCCTCTTGGATGTACCATAGGATGCTTTAAAAAGGGCATGAATTCTTTGTGGCTAGAATCTATAAAAAAAATATGGTGGAGATAAATAAAATTTGTGCGATTCACAAATTCTCTAATGTATTCCAGTAAAAAATATTGGGTTTTCCACTGAGGCAAGAGATTGAGTTTGAGATAAAACTTAAGCCTAGTATAGAGCCTATTTCAAAGGATCCACATAGAATATCTCCTATAGAGCTAGTAGAGCTAAAGATTTAGCTTCAGGAATTGCTGGATAAAGGCCTTATTCAACCTAGTGTATTACCATGAGGTGCACCAATGTTATTTCTTAAAAAGAAGGATGGGGATTTGTAACTATGCATAGATTACAGGCATTTAAACCAAGTGACGATGAAAAATAAATATCCTTTACCATGCATTGATGACTTGTTTGACCAACTTCAGGAAGCTCATGTATTCTCAAAAATTAATCTGAAGTTTGGCTATCATTAAGTGTTGGTTCATGAATAGGATTTGTCAAAGACAACATTCAAAACATGGTATGACAATTATGAGTTTTTGGTGCTACCCTTTGGGTTGACAAATGCACTAGTAGTTTTCATGCACCTCATGAATAGTGTGATGTGGCCATTCCTAGATCAGTTTATGATTATGTTCATAGATGATATCTTAGTATATGATCCTAATGAGTAATTGCATGCACAACACTTGTGGATGATCTTAAAAACTTTAATGTGGTACCAACTATATGCTCAGAAATCCAAGTATTCATTTTGGTAATCAAATATTTAGTCCTTAGGACATGTGGTGTCAAGAGATGGTATCTCTGTGCATCCTACAAAGATTGCAGTTATTCATGATTAGCATATCTTGCAATCAATAGTGGAGGTACGAAGCTGCTTGGGATTATTAGGATATTATCGAAGGTTTGTGGAACATTTTTCTTACATAGCATCTCCTTTGACCCAGTTGTTGAGGATGGAGGCTAAATTTACTTAGAGCCCAACTTGTCAAGCTGCATTTAAAGAGTTGAAGCATAGATTGGTGGCTGCTCCAATGCTAATGTCTCCTACACCAGGACATCCATATGATGTTAATACTAATGCTTTAGGGGATGGATTTGGTTGTGTTGATGCAAGATGGATAGGTTATGATTTATGCATCTAATCAATTGAGGCCACATGAAACTGGATATCCCATGCATGATCTAGAGTTGGGTGTTGTGATCTTCTCATTAAAAATTTGGTAGCATTATCTATATGGGGAGTAGGTTACTATTTTGATTGACAATAAGAGCCACCAATATCTTATGAGTTAGTCACAGATAAACTTGCAACAACATAGATGGATGGAGCTACTTGCTGATTTTGATTTCACTATTAAATAAAAGCTTGGCAAGACTAATAAAGTAGCGAATGCATTGAGTAGGATGGCACATAAGCTTAATAACTTGACAATCCAATCAAATTTTCAAGAGCAGATGTGAGAGCAATAACGACATGATCCATGGAGTCAAGAATTGAGACAACAAATTAGCTCTAATGGACCACTCTTTGTAGATCATCATGGAGTATTATAGAGGGATGATCGAGTATGTGTTCCAAAAGCTTTATGAATTCAGTTGATGGATGAGACCCACATGAGTAGGTACCAAATGCATCCAAGTAGTCAAAAAATGTACCAGAGTTTATGATATATGTATTGGTGGCCTAGTATGAAGAGGAATGTAGGAGAGTATATATCTCAATGTTTAATTTGCTAGCAAGTGAAGATAGAGCATTAGAGACCTAGGGGATATTTGCATTTCCATTATATTCCTTAGTGGAAATAGGATGCCATTAGTATGGATTTCATTGTTGGTCTCGCATGAGCTCGCAGTGGCCATGATGCTACATTAGTCAAAGTATACCCATTTTCTTGCCACATAATCATTCCTAAGTGTAATAGAAACTACACATCTCTTTCTTATAGAGATAGTGCAATTGCATGATGTTCCATGATGGATTATTAGTGATAGAGATGATCGATTCATGTCACATTTTTGTAGGCATTTTAGAAGGAGATGGGTACAAAGCTAAATATAAGTTCAACATATCATCCACAAACTAATGGTCAAACTAAGTAGGTGAATCAGATTCTAGAAGACATGTTGAGAGCCTATGCTTTGTAGTATAGAGAAGGTTGGAATTGGATGCTACCATTAGCTGAATTTGTATATAATAACAATTATTAGGAGAGTTTGCAAGCAGCACCATATGTGATTTTATATGGTAGATCATGTAAAACACCTTTATGTTGGGATACCATAGAAGATCATCAATCGATGATCACAGATTTAGTGAGATAGAGTACAAAGTAGATTTGGGAGATCTGAGATAGATTGAGAGTTGCACAAGATAGGCAAGCAACATATGGTAATCAACATCGAAGGATGTTGGATTTTGTAGTCAAAGATCATGTATTTCTTCTTGTTTCTCTCTTGAAAGGCCTTAATTTGATCAAAAAGGAAAATTGGCTTCTAGATACATTGGTCCATTTCATGTGTTACAAAGGATTAGGAGAGTGGCCTATCGACTAGCATTACCTCCTCATTTAGCACATGTCCATGATGTATTTCATGTATCTATGCTACAACATTATGTGCTTGATGAATATCATGTGATTAACCAATCAAGGATACAACTACAGTCTAATGTTAGTTGTGTTGAGCAATCAATAGAGATTTTTGATTGTATGTTGTGATAGCTACATAGTAAATTAATACATATGGTCAAGATTTTATGGAGTAGACATGGAGCTTTAAAGGCTACTTGGGATGTCAAGACTAAGATGCGTGCAACCCATCCTAAGACCTTCTAGGAGGAAGATTCTTAAGGAGGCGAGAGTGTTGCATCCCATCTAAAGACATTAGGTATGGCTATACGCTTATGATTTATACATTACATGTGGAGTCATGGTGGGTTGTCAAGGATGATTTAATGTAATATAAATGTAGTTTATATGTTATTAGGCTTCATATTTATGTTATGATTATGATGTCTTTACATGCTTAATTAACGTGATTATGTACACTAGCCCTGTATGATGTGTTAGATAAGTGTGGTTGCTAGCATGGGTGTTAGACTGGGGTAGAAGAGAACCTATCTATTATGTCTTTATTCTTTGTGTGTGATTTTGGTATGTAGGAATTTGTACTATAACACTATGTTTTGTGATGTTTGGGTGTGGTTTTGGCATGTAAATGTGTAGTGTGTATGATAAGGATCTTATAGGTTCAAATGGATTTTGATTTGAAGTCCTGGTATGTTTGTTACGCATGATTAAACTTTATGGAATTAGTTGTGGAGGAAAAAAATAAGAATAAATTATGAAAATTGTTCATTAAAAATAGAATAAATAATTTTAAAAGAAAAGAAAAGAGAAAGTGAACTCACATCACATGAGAAAAACACATCATTAGCTTTTGTTTGCTTTATACAAAGCATAAAGTGGAAGTATAGGTTTTATGTTTGTTTTTTTTTATTTTTACCCACCACCTCACCATCACTTGCCAAAAAAATTGGGTTTTGAATTTCTATTTTTTTCTATTTTTGTTAACAAAAATGTAGAGGAGTATGTTCTTTCAGTTTTCTTTCTTCTCTCTTTTTTTTTTCACATTTCTATGAATTCTAAGCTTTGTGGACAATTTTTGCTTACTTTAAACCTGAATTTGGGATTGTTGTAGTCATATCTACATGGGTGTAGAACTTGTTGGGAAAAAAATAGAGTCTTATGATATTTTTGATGGCCTTCTACTTGTTTCTTTCTTTCTACCCAACAATTGTAATTGATGGGTTGTCTTTACCTTTTCCCTGTATTTCTGTTCTAGATTAGTGTATATGATTATGCGATGTGGGCATGTGAGGCAAATAACTTAAAGATTAAACCTTGACATGTTATTTTTTCTATTTCATGAAATTTTTTGATTTTGGTTTCAAATTTTGTATTAATATATATGCGATGTATGGTATGATGTGGACTTGTATAATATGATATGTGACATTGATGAGACTTGTGTGATTGGAATATGATATTTGCGAGGCCTATTGGGGTGCGAGCATTTTTGGGGGTTCCAATCCTTCCTAGTGGTAATTAAATATTCTTTAAATATTATTTTATTAATCACACTTTGAACGTGCATACCTTTGATTCCAGGAGTCCAATTTAGGTAAAATTAGTATTGTTGGAATTGTTTTGGGAAGTACTTTCTAATGGTGGAATTAGTTTATATCATTTTGAAGGTTATTATAGTGGTCATTTTTATGGAAGTACATGTCATTTGAGAAATATCATATTGTTTTGTTATATTGAGCTATTGATGTTGTTTTGTTGAATCGTGATATTGTTTTCATGAAATGACTGTAACTATTAATGATGGATATGTGTGGTTATGTTTGTTTGGGTTTGTTATTATTATGATGTTTTGGCTTAAGTTAACCAAAATTTTTACATGTTTTCATGATGATGCTTGTGATGGTCATTGGTGGGTGGTGCTAGGATGAGGGTGTGGATCGGTTGGTGATGAGGCACCCTGGAGGTAGTACGTATTGACCTTCCACTATGATGCATCGACAAGGCTCCTATCTCAAGCCTCATCCTAAGAGTGGAAGAGTGTAGGTTTGTTCATTCTTATGGCTAATACATGACATAGGTGTGTTTGTTCCTATTGCCAATCGTGTAGAAGGCTAGTGGTTGCAGGTCACAAGTTGATAGACCCTAGCACCAATTGGATAAATAACAAACTAATAAAAGAATTGCAGGAAATGGCTGTTATGAGTACTCATGGCAATGTTTCACATGCTACACTAAGCATGAATATGCTAGTGACCATATGGACTATGTATATGATAGTATCAGTTTGTGAGTTATATTGTTGATAATATGTGTCCTAATTGGATTATAATTGTGTGGATCATGGATTTTTTATTGGTATATTGTGAGTATGATGACATGAGCATGATAGATGATGTTAGACCATGGCTTTATCTATGATTTTATGATAGTATTTTAGCATTATGGATGATATGGTGTGTGTGTTATTTTGAACATGTGTAAGACTAACAATTGTTATAGGTTGTCTTGTACCCCACTCCTCTCCTCTAGTGCAACACTTGTCGACCATCTAGCAGGGGAAGTATAAAGGCTTCCCACTAAGTTGTTTACTGACTTTATTTAAATTATAGGTGAAAGGTGTAGGAGCCTAGATAAGCACAGAGAGGGAGAGTAGAGTAGCGAAAAATCTTCAGTGCTTGGTTAATGTATATTTCATGTATAGTAGTATGAACAATCTATCATTGTATGAAACTCTCTATACTCTTGTATATACAATGATGGTGTTTATGTGTTTTTTTTATTTTTGTATTTTAGCAAAATGAATTGAAGTGGATGTTTAGTTTTTGGTGTGCTATTAAATTTCTATGTAATTTGACTATCCTTAATATCATGTATTCTACACATTCTAGTTCTTAGTTATCATGCTTCCACTCTAAGATTACTTGATCCTAGGCATCACCCTACCCTCGCTAGGGTAGGGTGTTACAATGTTCCATCACACTAGGCAATCCTCATCTATCTCAATTGGCAACAGAGCCATTAGAGACATTTTTAACTAGGAATCAACTTGGTATAATTGATTCAATATGGTAGCATAAATTAAGCGACACATTTACTTTGGGTTCAACTAAGCTTAATTTTTGTGGTAATTTATACTTGTGTCATATTGGAGAGAGAGAATTTTAGAAGGGACTTCAATAAGAATATAGTAAGGTTCATAAAGATTTTTTTGAGTTTTAACCTAAAGAACATGCTAAAAGCTAAAGATTAATTGGTACTACCCAAAGATAAAACTGAAAATGGTACTATTTATGATGATGATGAGGTGCATAAAATGTTGGAACCCTTTAGGTGATGAAAGCATTATTTGTCATTATAAAAGACCTTGCAATATCTTCATAACACAAGGATAATTTTATTAAGTAATCATTTGGGTTGAGAATTCCCACACATTAGCATATGTGTTGTCTATAATTTCAGTGGCTAATGTTTTAAACTCTAAATGACTAAATATTTTTAAAATATTACAACAAAAATTTTAATTCGTTTTCAAACTAAAAAGAAAAATGGAACCTCTCTAGCATAAACAATGTGTTTTGATCAATGACCCAACTATGAAAAAAAAAATTAATGTTATGTAAATATACTATGAATGTTGAAGCTCTAGATAAATTTAAAGAGAAATACTATCTAAAACTATAGTAGGGGTTTTAGCTTGTCAAATGATCAACAAAGTCTAAAAAAAACTTGGTAAGTATACCAATATCTTTTTTAAACATTGAAAGTGCTTGCATATGAGCAATATAATGTTGTATGGTCAATAAACTATTGCTATTTATAAGTAAGTAAAAGTCTTACAAAGTGGATAATTTGAAAGCTTGCTGAAGAAATCAAAAATTTGTCTCAAAAGAAAATTGTGGCTAACATTCTTGAATTTGTTGCAAAAATATTTTAGCAAGAATCTTATACATAACAAGAGATAATATAATTTTGAGGCACAAAAACTAACAAGTAGCTTAGTGAATTCATAGCCGCTATTGAATAAGGAAGTTTGCTACTGAGATTATTTCCATCAGGGTTTTTGCAGAATGTACATCTTACAGTTGCAGTTCTGTTTCTTTATCCATAAAGACAGATGAAAGACAAAAAATCACTAGTTACGCAAATAAGGAAAATACATACAAATATCTGACATGTCGAGGAAGTTGATCTAGGATTGAGTCCTGAATGTTATTATCATTTAGGTCTTTGTACCTCAAATTGAAATCAGAGCTTCAAATTATAGCTCAACTAGAAAATATAGGATTTAGTTATAATAAAAAATGAAAAATAAATACATAATAGCCTTATAGTGTCTTTAATGAGGAAAGCCTATCTATTTGGGAGCCCATTGTTCCTTTCAGCCCTAATCGACATACCCACAAAGAATATGAAATTAACACTTCACTGACATACTAACAAGCAAAGTATTTCCATGCATACATCTATAATTAGCAATATGGTAAAAACATATAAAGCAATATATTAAATAATACATTTCAGTTACTCTTCTTTTAGAACAATGTATTCCTCTCCATAATTGAGACCAAGTGCTGCCACCACTAGTATTCCACTTGGTAAGTTGTGATGGTGAATTCAAACTCTTAAATATATTTTTCAATGCTTTAACTACACAAAAGAACCATAAAAGATGAAAATATTAAATTAGGAAAATAGTGAAGAATGAGGGGTTAATAAGAAAAAATTAATGTATAGAAATAAACATAATATTTCCTCTATCAACATGCAGAATGATACAAAAGGAGGATTAACTTTAGGTTAGTAGTTGACTATAAAACCCTACTAAATCTCATAGATGAGTTTTTTTTTTCAGATCTAATTCTTCATAGAGGGGAATAGGAAAGAGAACTTATGCAAGTGACCTTATTTTGTTTAGACAAGACTAGGATGATGATAATGATGATGTTGGTTTATATGTTGTTTTGTTTGATCTTTATAAATAATTTTTTTTAAAACCTAGTCACCATAGATTGAGATCTTAGTTTGATTTAAACTAAAAAAAATCATGGTTTTTATTTATAATATCCATATTCCTTATCATTCTAGCTATTCTCAAAGTATTAAAATTATGAATGCTACCAATATTAAAATTGTATAGGTAATACATCTTAAATAAACATTAACAACATACCTAAATTCAAACACATCATTCAACCAAGCTAATTTAAAACATTGTAACCTCAAGATTCATGTTTTGGCAACTCCACCATTATTGCTTTTGGACATTAAGTGTAGACTGACCATTGATATTCTTGTTGTTTCATTCTACCAATAGCTAGTTGTACATATTTGCTAGTTCTATATTAGGACATTTTTTAAAATTGATGAGCGGTGAGGTACCCCCTACACCCAACCATATGAATCACAAGCATTCATGCAAGATCCAGTCAAATTCTGTAGATAGGACTAGTTGTGGCATCTAGATCATTATGCCTTAATTGTAGTTCATTGTCTTCCCACTTGGACTAGTGGTAGCTTTGTCACATATGGTTTAGTCCAAAGTGAGGCATATGATTCTTGATGTTGTTTAAGCCTTGTGCTATTTCTAATGATAATAACAAAATCAATTACCTAATCTAATTAACAATATAAAGATAAAGTTTAAACTAGCCTATGAGTGATGAGTGTCTATTCATAGCTTTTTGTACATGCCCTAAACCCACATATCCACAACTAGGATTACCAAGCACTATGCTATTGGGTGAACCAACTAATAACGCTATTGGGATTACCAAGTGAATGTGTGTTTACACTTGAAACTAGTTTTGCTCATTCCATGAATTCATTAACATGCATGGAAATGTAAATATTAACTAAATACATGGAATATAAATTCCATTAAAAGTATATTTAATTAAGGTCAAAGTGCTGCAATGAATAAGTATCAATCTTGATGTTATTACTATTCATGGAATGTATCCAAGTACATTGCCACTCAAATAAGACATCGTATAACTAACTTAGATCCACACTGTGGGCACTCACTGACTATTCTCTAAGATTACGGAATAAAACTACAAGAGTTTGGCTATTCTATTAACAAAACAATGGCAGGAGCACATGTATTTATAGGAAAAAATAGACACTATGTTAATGGGACCATGTCAATGCAATATATTGCATTGATGAGGCTACATTGATAGAACCTAATTGATGTAATAGACCATGTCGATAGGGCTAAGATATTGGAGTTAAATAAAAATTAACTTTTTTAGATATCTTAGCCGATTGATGATTCATCATATCCCAGCAACTGAATAAAAACTCATCATTGAGTTAACATGATAGGACCGAGCTTTCTTTACAAAAAAAATTAGGAAGGATGAGATTATTAACTAAAACTAACTACTGACTAACTCTAAGTGCCACATTACAAAATTTTATTCAAGTGGATGCATACAAAATGCCAAAGTGACAAAAATACTAGATAGACTTTGAAGATTACAAAATTTGCAAAGGTCTTTAAGAATATGCTAAAGATGATTCTTCTTGTTGCCACTAGCAGTGGTAGGTTTTCAACCTTGATTTTTATGTTGATGCTTCTCTAGTTATGTGGAAAATTCTTAAAGGATGGACTGAAATTTCTTCTCATCATCCCATGGATCTAGTAAACATGGGATTCCTGAGCTACCATCTTGTATGTGCTACAATTTGTCCATGAGCATATCCTTCATTCTCCCCCTCTTAGCTTCATTTTCCTACCTAGAAAGAGACATTCTTCCTTAGGAATTTCTTTAGCATCAATTGTAGTCACCAAAGGATAAACATTAGTTTTGGTATATTTTAATTAATAATCAACCCTTTTTGGATCCCTTAGTTTTTGTTTAAGAACAAGGTGATGATAGCCTACTATGCTCAAGGCTATGAGGCAACTAAAATCATCAAGCTATGCACATTAGTTTGATTAATTACTATTATTTACCATGATGTTCAAAAATAGGATGTTAGAAAAATTTCAAAATTTCAAAGTGGACATGCCTAGCCCCCATGATTAATAAGCATACCTTTGTAAGCACACAGGTTTTCAAACAATTGAAACCAAAGGTCTAATTTAGAATATGGCCAAGAAATATTGAACTTGAAGTATATTTTAACAAAAAAATAGGAAAAAGTAAAAACGTAATTGAAAGTGATGAGAAGTAGTCCCAAAATTATGCATAAATTTAGAGAAATTGTCATTGATGTTCAAGAAGATGTGAAGGTTAGTTCAAAGCCATGATCAACAAAAGTTATGCAAGTGGGTCCTCCAAAAAGTAGGCTCCTTCCATAATGCCCTTACATAACCACTTCTATAGATGTCCATGGGCATTCAAGAAATTAAATGTAGACCATGCCTTCATTCCAACAACACACAACTACTATGGTTGGGATGTTGTACTATACTACATGAAACCAGAAGGCTCATAATCACATGCAATAGTGAGATGAATAATGGAATGAGAAGGAATTGCAGAGATAGGGATGTAAGGTACTTGACCATGTCCATAATAGGTGTTTGTGAAAAATTTGATTAAAATGATCAACATACCTATATATCAAAGTTTAGACCAAGTCCATACCATAAACAAGAACCTCACATTGATGTGTTTCTTCCTATCAACCACCATGAGTTGACAACCACCTCTAAGAATAATCATCACTCCAAAAAGAGAAGGAGGAAAGGGCCTTAGTTAGAGGGGCATCTTTAGGCATGAGTAACATGTCATTCTAGCCCCATAACCAATGCTTGTAGCCCATTATTGTGTCTAAAGGGTGTGCTTTAAATTTTCATTATTATTATTATTATTATTAGTTTCTTTTTTCTATTTGATTTATTTATTTTTGAATATATGGGAACCACACCATGCAAAGACTTTTAGCTTCCTATTATTGGTTAATGAAGGAGTGATGATACATTCCAAGAGGAGTCATAAGTCACACGAAGGAAGACAAAAAGAAAACACAACAAACCCCCTTAAGGTCACATCCCTGCTTGGTCATTTCCTCTATCTTCAAGGTACAATGATCATTGATTAATTTTGGTTTCATTAAATAAGAACCAAACTATTTCTATGAAAAATACCTTTTATTTAAAGAATTGGAGGGATGGATGAGGTGGTCTCACTACTTTACACAATTACTTACCCAATCATCTTGATAGTATAGCACAAAAACCCAACACATAACATTGATTTCTACATCAGGACTTGGCAATATTATTAACAAAAATATAAAAGACATTCATAAAACATAAAGGAAATGACTTAAGAAAAAAGAAAAATTGAAAGAAAAGAAAAATATTAAGAATTAGAAAATTTTGGAAGAAATAGGAAAATGATAAGGAATTGTAAAACTAAAAAAGAAAAAAAAATTATTAGTTCTTGAACCAAGATGGAGCATCTCCCCCATGACTAATTTTATGGCTACACATTCAGGAGATGGACTACACAATTCCCTAGTTATATACCACTAGTTTCCCATTTATCACTATTACTGATTACTTGCTCCTTAGCTGTGTTGTGGATTGTGTTAATATTTTTAATTTTTGGTCCACAACTACATCCTATACTATTAGTAGTGATGCATGGATTATTTTGTCTCTCCAAAATGCTAGATTCATCACTTCTATTAGCTGTTGGAGTAACGACGGATGTTGACATTTACGTAGGATTAGAGGGCATTGGTGTTGCACTTGATTAGCATTGTGCTAGTTTGGATGAGTTAGTAGGTCCATAAATGTTTTTCTTATGCATGGACACCATTTTAAAGAAAGGGTGTTTCTAAGATTAAGGTGGTGATCTATTGGAATTATCACTTTTGTGTATGTTCGCAGCACAAGTGGAATTCTCTCATTGATGTCATGGTGCTAAACCTTTCTATGTTGTTGGTGGTGACATATGGTGAAGGGAAGTATGAGAATATTGAGGATATGATGAAGGATGAGAGGTTTGAGGTGGTGATCCTTCAGAAGATGTCATGCCACAATGATATTCAGGAGAGTGGTAGTAGTGATTTGAAGTAGAGGACGTGGAACTAGTTAGAGAAATAAGTTGTTGAACATAATATCTGTACGGTTTTGGTTGGTAGTAAAGGTAGGGTTGGCTTGGTGATGGCTTTCCCCATGACTCTAGGCTTTGCCACTACGGTTGATGATGATGTTAATGCTAGTAATAAGTCCTCCTAGGATAGTATAATTGGTTGTAGGACTACTTATGATTACCATGTGAGAAAGGCACTTTTCTAGGCATTTTCTTTTGTACAAACTTGGGACTCAATGCAAAAGCCCAATACTCATGTAGATGTAACATGATTGGGTAATAGCCCGTTAGATGTTCATATAGGTATATGTCACATCCATCATCTTATTTGGTGGTTGAGTCTATAGCCTCTTATGCTATAGCCATTTTCCCTACTTGGCGATAAGTGTTCCTAGTTATTTCTTAGTTCTTCTTCCTCTATTTATTGTGATTGCATAATTCATTTTGTGTTACCTTCTTCTCTATATTTTCTACAAAAGTTGTAGCTTTTTCATTTATTCACTCTGAAAATATATCTAGCCTTGCCTAGAGTTCATCAAGGGATTGTTGCAGTGGCAAGGTTTATTGTGAAATCACCTCATCAAGAGCTACCTCTTTTTCCTCATCATAGATATGAACCCTCTTCTTTTGAAGAGTTGGTTCCTGATGTTATTTCTCAACATTCTCTCGTTTACATAACTCTCCTTCTTCTTTTACCATCTACCCAATTAGCCTTTGTACTTGATGGACTTTTAATTTGTATAATTGACGTTCAGCATACATCCCAAGGGTCTCCCTAGTTTCATTACAAAGCCCATCTATGCTATGGAAAAGTTACTCTTTTTGAGAGAAATCATGGTCAAGCCATCTATGTGGTAGCAAATAGTATCTATCCAAGGCCACATCCATAGGTTCATGATTTCCTTGCTTCCACCCTTGGATTTTTTTTCTTAGGTTGGACACTCTTGCATAGGTTTGGTATTTTCCATTGAAAAGTTCTACCATTATGGACAATTGGTGGATGGAACTTGGTTACAATGATCTATACCAACTTTCAACTTCATCTATTAGTGTCCTAGGAAAGAGCTTAAGCTTTTGCCACTTATTTTTGATATTTTGCAAGGCACAGGCATCATGGAAGGCTTGTAAATAATGTTGTTGATCAAAATCATAGCCTCCCATAAATTTAGGGATATTATTCATATCAAACCTTTTTATGCAACTTTCCTTGTGAAGCTTGTGGGGTATCTTAACTACCTCTATGATATGCATCAAGCGCTTAGTGGTCAATAAGGATTCATTGTCATCGAATGTGGCATGGTGAAAATTGCTATTTTTATTTGCCCAATTGTGATAGTTTTTTCTGTGTTCATGTTGAGCTCTTTGATTTTTCCTATGGTTTTGATTTCTACCCTTATTTTGACCCCATAGTGGAGCTTTGTCTCTATACCTAAATTGATCTTTGTTAGAACTAGATGTTGAAGAAGAAGAGGAAGATGAGGAACTAGGAGGATTTCCATGGCTTTAATGGTGTTCCCCATAGTCCCTTAATCTATCTTTTTCAAGTTTTGAGGTCTTAGGCCTTTAGGCCTCCCTTGGTCTATGACTTACTTCATCTCCTCTAGGATTTTCTACCTTAGTTAAATGTAGTCTTTGGGTGTTCTCACAGTGGTCATGAACATACGAAACCCCTGAAACACCACAAAATTCTAAGCTTAGTACTTCTCCAACAAGAATCGAGCTAACTCATGATGCTCCCCAGCATGACTAAAGCTTGAGGGCCTCACAGACAGCTTCAAGAAGAGTCGAACTCAACAAGAAGCAGTTCCCTAGGACCCGTAGACGACAACGGCGACATCTGGTATCAAACATGGCAACTTCGGAGCTCAAGATACTTAGTTCTCACTAAGTATGCAGTATCCAGTGTATACGTCCTGTGTATACGCCTAGCATACATTCCCAGCATATACATCCAGCGTATACGACAAGCATACATTCCCAGCATATACGCTCAGTGTATATGCCCAAGATACTTTCCCAGCATGTACGCCCAGTGTGTACGCCTAGCGTATATGCCCAGTATGTATGTCCAACATGCAATCCCAAAGACAGAATGGAAACTACACTTCAGAACAAGATCCTGTACAAAGCATCAACTCACAGGAATAGAGCAATTATCAGGTGTCATCATGGGTTCGAGAAAAATGAATTAGCGTGTACGTCCAACGTATACACCCAGCATGTACAATGTGTATGCCCAGCATGCACAACGTATACCAATCAAAGCTCTCCAAAATCATGTCAGATCAAGGCCAACCATGCTGAACATCAACAGGCAACATTCTCGTGACATCCAAATTCAAATCTAAAGGCCGAATTGCTTCTTTCGTTTTGATCAAGTCTGTACGTTGAGTTCACACGCCTAGCATGTATACGCTGGCATAAAGTAGTATACGCTGGCGTATAGCGGTATATGCTGGTGTGCGACATGCTGTACACTTGTAAAATTTCATTCTTTCGCACTTGGTCAACACGCCACATGTCACCCAACCCGATAGTCCAACACTCCACAGCCAATCATCCCCTCTCAGACCCAAGTCTAACGTCTAAACTTATTCAAAAACCCCAATTTTTCACTAGACCTAGGTGGGCAATTCTAGGTCAAACGAGAGACAAGAAAAAAAGGACCAGAAACATGGAGAAACCATAGCAAAAAACCCTATATGTTGGACCTCAATCCTACATGCTAAGCATACAGCCTTCATGCTATGCTTGTAGGTCAAACCAGCACACCATCATCCCTCCACACCCACCAGGGCTCTTCGTCTGTCTTGTGTCAGATCCACAACTGTGTTCAGACCGGTGCATTGTAATTTCTATTCTATAATAACATTGCCACATTTCTTTTGCTAAGATCTACTACAAGTTTTCCTTCATGATTTCATGCTTATTGTTTACATTCCTGTACGTTTACGCTCTGTTTTACATTAGTTACGTCGTTGACGTATAACCCCATGTACAGTATATCAATGTATGTTTGGGGAAATCCTTGTCTGATCCACATGCAGACCACCAAGGTACTCTGTCTTCATTATTTCTCAGCTTGCCATCAAGTGAAGGTAGGATCTTTTGTGCTTGTTTGGGGATCTCCTGGTTTCTGTTTCATTCCAGTCGGAGATCGATGATTTTGGAGAATACAGAAAATGGCGCTAGAAGAAGGGTCGCAAACTGTTTAAACTTACTTTGATCTCAAACCCTGATCCTTCTAGATTCACATCGCATTGACATCAAATCTAGCTCTGAAATTCCTGGATCTACACCCTATTCTACAGAATTCCTAGCGTCTACATGCTGCTCAGTCTACACTATACGTTGTAGACTTTGTCTATGCTGCTCAGTTTACCTGTACACTGTACGCTGTAGACTCTATCTACGCTACTCAGTATAACCTATACGTTGTACCTTGTAAACTCTTTCTATGCTACTCAGTTTACCTGTACGCTGTACGTTGTAGACTCTATCTACGCTGCTCAGTTTACCTATACATTGTACGCTGAAGACTCTATCTACGCTGCTCAGTATAACCTATACGCTCTACACTGTAGACTCTGTCTACGCTGCTCAATTTACCTATACACTGTAGACTCTGTCTATGCTGCTCAGTATAACCTGTACGCTATACGTTGTAGACTCTATCTACGCTGCTCAGTTTACCTATACGCTGTACACTGTAGACTCTGTCTACGCTACTCAGTATAACCTGTACGTTGTACACTATAGACTTTGTCTACACTGCTTAATTTACCTGTATGCTATATGTTGTAGACTCTGTCTACGCTGCTCAGTATAACCTGTACGTTGTACGCTGTAGACTATGTCTACGCTGCTCAGTTTACCTGTACGCTGTACGCTATAGACTCCGTCTACGTTGCTTAGTTTACTGGTACGCTGCTCTGACTACACATTTTAACATATACCTGTACTCTGGCACTATATGCTGGCTATTGGAGCCTATACGCTGAGATCTAGTCTACATGATGTACGCTGTGAACTTAGGCGTACACTCTGATAAGTATACTAGTTTCATATCCCTTCTATTGTGCTATATTCACAACCATTCATCATGAACACTACGAACCCCAATGCTTCAACCAAGCCCATCACAGACATCGTAGGCACCATGGTTGTTCAACAACCCGTAGTACAACGCACAGAGGGGCCTCGTCGATCTCTCAGATTGCAAGGGAGGAACCCATCGTTTAACATTATAACTCAGGAGCAATACAATTTCATATGCGTGAAAATACAAGCCGACCTAGCTGTGGATCAAATCGAAATGAAAGTTAAGAGACAATATGAACTCTTCCATAGGGAAGGACATGAGTTCATCCCTTCCCCATATGATATTATCCCTCTCCCAGAGCATTACTCTGAGCTCATCTCACAACTCCTTCTACAAAGGAGTTAGTCTCTAGACTAGTCCATGGAAAATCCTCAATTGGAAGAAGAGGATGACTTTGTAGCTCAGTCCGAGCACGAAGATTCGTACCATACTCTTAGTCCAGAAACCTATGCAAACCTATTGTTTCATCCGGACATAGGGGAAGCTACATCCCTCCAACCATTTAAAATCATCCAAGCACAGATACCTCAACAGGAATCATCCACGCTTATCCATATTCCTCCTATAACCGATGCGCAACTCAACACACTTCCCCTTGCTATTCTCCCTATTGCAATAGTATCTTCATTCTCGCAAATACAACCTCCTCAGAATAATGTAGGAGCAACCTTCCCATCCCGAGTAATCGGGATGCCACATGTGATACCAGCTTCTACATCCGCTCACTAAATACCGTGGATCCAAACCCAAGGAGCATCCTTTACAACTGTAACTCAACAAGTTTGGGGGATTCCTACACAAAGTGTGACCGGGCAATGGGCAGCAATTGGTGTTCAACTGCATCAACTGCCTCACTATAACATACTGCCTCACATAATTTTACAAGATAACATCCCTCAAGTACAACTGCAACAACAATAGCAACCCCTTACCTACAATGTGCCGCCCCTAGCACCACCCGCTACAAATATTCCACAAGTGCAGCCTCCAACCACGTAAATTTCTGCCTTCTAGCCCACTGTCCAACAATCTAACCTATATACTGTACAACCTCCTCAACATACTATCTCACCTAGTGCCCAAGACTAGGCTGATGCCAAAAAGCTAATGCAAGAACTAACTAACGAGGTCAAATGCCTTAAAATAGCCACTGACGGAGAGCTTAAGGTAGTTGACTTCTATCACGATCACCCTATTAGCTCTTTATTTCCACATCTAACACTACCCAAGGGTGTATCCTTACCCACGTTACTAAATACGATAGGGAGACAGACCCCAACACTCACCTCATAACGTTTAAACTACAATGCGTGCTACTTCAGGCATGGCCACATGCCATTCTGTGAGTGTTTCCCATGTCCCTCGTAGGGAGAGCACTTGATTGGTATCGGGCCTTGCCACAAAACTCAATATCTTCTCTAGAAGATTTATTACACCAATTCATTACCAGGTTCAAGTATAACTTGAAGCCTGAAGCAACACTTGGCAGCCTCATACAAGTCAAGCAAGCACCTCTTGAACCTATCCAAAAATTCATCCAACAGTGGAGTGCTGCCCTCAACGAGCTCCATGAGCCAATCCTGGAGACGTATCTCCTCACCATCCTAAAAGGGGCTGTCAATGATTTTGTCAAGTCCAAATTATATTATCTCAATGCATGCACTCTTAGTCAAGTGTTTGTACAGATCAAGAACATAGAGGAGGTAGCCCAAAATAGCCATGACCCTGGATACTTAGCCTTTAGAAACCAACACAATAAGAAAGACAAAGAAAAGGCTAAAACAACTATAGTGGCAGTGGCGGAAACACAATAAGAAAATGTGGGACAATGAAGCAAACCGCTTGCTGCCCCTACTAATTACGCCAAACCCACTCCTGCGATCGCACTAGAATCATCCACATCACAAAACCCTACACCGGGTCGTACAAGAAACTTTGAGAGGAAGGACCCCTCTCAATATACGCTGTTGCCTATGAAACCATCGTAGTTATTCAACCAACTCTTGAAGGCCAAACTGATGAAACATAAATAGTTGTCCCCCACAGCGATCCAAAGGCATGATCGGTTCTATCAACTAGTTCAGAACCCAAGCCTAGCAACGCCAGATGAGCCCCTAGTTCCAAAAGGCTTTAGAATGGATCATTTTTGTGATTATCATCAATGTAATGGGCATGAAACTAACTATTGTTTCACCTTGAAACAAGATATCCAACGGATGATCGATGGAGGCCAAATCACTTTTGATGAAGCCAACTCGGTCCAACCACAAAACTAGGCCATGGACGTATATAAAGATCCTCTAAATACTAAAGAAGCACCATATGTGATTAACACCATCTATTTCGATAACGAATCGGAAACACTTAGGATTAACACTGTCCATTCTGATCATAAACAGCAAATGCCTAAGAAATCATTTGTAGTGCATATTCCTCCCACTATACAAACACCTGTGCCTCAACCATCATACTCCCCACAGAAACCCTATGTCATCCGAGTACCCCCCGTCGTAGCAACTGCTATCATACCACCACGTGAAAAACAATAGGTGGTGCGTGTACCTCTCGCCACTACTACCACAAACACACAATCAACTCCTACTCAGCCTGCTCCTTACATAGTCTGAGTATCACCTGTGGTCGCAACTACGGAGGTACAACCTCTAGCTAGGCCAACTCCATATGTTGTTAGGATACCTGAATGTCCTGATGACCACCAATCCTTCACTCCGCAAACACAGAATAAATTGATCCCCTATGTCATCAAGATGACTAGCCAGCCTGACACTCAGCGGCATTTAATCATCCAACCGCAACCCCTCCCTACTCCATACGTTGTACAAGTTCCAAAGCAACCTGAGGTTCTGAAACCAGCTGTACCCCCATGCCACACACGAGAACACCTAGCAGACAAGCTTACATGGGAACGCTTGGACAAGGAACATCAACGACTAGCCTTAAGACCTCCCAAGCCTACCCCACTAACTGTAATACCCATGACATTGCCTAATGATAAACCAAACATAGGCTATGAGGGTGAATCATCCAGAAAGCATGATACGTCTAAATCAATGATTACGGGTAAAAAGGATAAACCAACTATGCATGAGATAAAACTGTTGGGCCCTATGGACCAAATGACTATTGACAAACAGACTCCCAACAGTAAATATTTAGCGACAGCTCTAACATAGGTCATGTAGGTGCTTAAACAAAAAAAATACTTCATTAAGCTTATACGACCTGGTGTTAACCTCTCAACTCCATTGCGAAGCCCTAGTGCGCATGTTGAAATCCATCCCAGTAAGCAAAGACTTGCCTCCAAATGAACCTTTAATTCATGTGGTGATGTACTCACCTCAAGGATCAACTCCTATGCCACTAGGTTTCCACAATGACAACATCAAAATGGATGAGAAAATGGGAGAAGTGACAACCACACCTATGTTCATAACAATATAGATATATCAATTCAAGATACATAGAGTGCATGTAGATGATGGAGCCACTACAAACGTAGTACCCTATCCCATCATCAAACAATTAGGGCTTACGGAACTTATTAGACCAAGCAGCACCACCACGTGTTTGAAATCGTTCAGTGGATCATGCGTAGTAGTCAAAGGCACCGTGACTTTGGACTTTGTAGCAGGTGATCAATTCCCCACATTTGCTGACTTTGTCGTCATCGATGAGATTCCAGGGTTCAATCTAATATTGGGAAGGCCTTACTTAGCCCAACTGAAAGCATTCTCTTCCCCCATACACCAAGAGATTCACCTGCCATACGAAGGTGGTGAAATCATCATACACGGGGAGGCAGCTACATCTACCATCTCATCACATACAGATATAGACCAAGGCTCGGAGGTTAAGTTCAAAGAGACTAAATAAGATGGTACAAATGAACAACAAAGATGCACAAAGAAAAACTTACCCAACACAAAAATACTTGGGCCTAAAATCGTACATATACAGCCTCACCTAGAAACCACAAGAAACATAGAAAGTACAGTACATGTAGAAACACCAGAAAGCACCAACACGGGAGATGTTCCATCAGACGTGATTAGTGAAGGAGACGCCGAATATAGAATCATACCCATTAATGCTACTCCTAATGTTAAAATGAGGAAAATCAAAAAATTACTAAACCAATAAACTACCTCCCAAGTCCAGAAAGATGTTAAACTATCATGTCTGTAATAACATAAAACTAGCCACGATCAAAAATGTTTGGTCTACCAAGAAATCCACCCGTGTCACTTAAAACTTCCCTTGTTTACGCATGGCTCGAAATGGCCTTAAACTAGTGCACATGGCCCGAAATGGCCTTAAAATAAACCCCTTGATTACACTTTGTTTTTCTCCCAAATTCAAGTTCATGGTTCAAAGTTACGCTTGCAATTGTTGTGTTATCAATAATAGTTTTCACAATTATCCTTCGCTTATAATTACATTCCTACTTTCATTCCTGCTTCATGCATTACCCTTAAACAACAAAACAGACCATAACATTTTACATTATTGCATTGTGTTTACATTTAAATTCAAAATCCACAACAAAAAATATGTAGAAATATATATACATGTAGTGATATACAGTTAGACAAGTACAACAGTTAACTGATTCCATTCATCAATTCAATACAACTCAAAGCAAAACATTCAATTTACGATTCATGTAAAAATATGAGCCAGGATAGTTTCAAAGTCAAAATTAAACACTAGGGATGGGAGGGTTCTCCCCTTTAGACCCGCCAGCACCATGGGTTCCCACTCCGCTAGGGCCACCTTCTTGAACATCGTCGTCGCCTCAACCCTATAAAATGTGAAAGAAACAATCAACACAAGAACAAAAGGTGAAATCTCCCAAATGTTATTCAACAAACAAACTTCACAACAAAAAAACACTGATCGTAGGAGACCCCCCTAAACCAAATTCCAACCAACGGAGAATTTCCTCCTCTGAGACGCTAGCCCAGTTAGTCCCATCGAGGCCCAGATCGACGTTTGCCAAGGCCTTCCCCTTGTCAACCGTTAACCATGTGGGATGTTTCAAGGGGAATTCACCCATAGATACCTCCCCAGAAGCAGTTGTAATTACCCTCATGGGCAATTCCATCTCAACAGTGGTATTCTTAGCAAAGGTAGCAAATGCAGAACGTAGACCTAGACTCTCTATGAACATTTCAAGCTGACACTTTTCTATAGATACTTCCTTTAATGATTTCTTGTAATGATGCTTGTGGTTCTTCTCATCTTGACCCCACTTACGCACCTTGGAAGCAAAAGCCTTCCAATCCTGGCACTTGAGGTTCAATAGATCTATCTAGGCCTTACGCTCTGCTAGTTTTCGAGTCAGTGATGCATGGCGATTTAGCAAGTTCCAATATCTAGTATAAGTGATCTCAGAAGTTCACCAAGAACAATCACCTATTAGTCTGGCCAAGGTGAACTCATAACGAGCTTTGAGATCATCACATTCAGCTGATAACTCAGAAACCTCATTTTCCTTTCCCAGGATTTGCAACCATAGCTGTTCGATGGAGCGCCTGCAGGTCCAAAGTGATTTGGCATTATGCACAAGACCTTCCGCCACCTCGTCATAGACCTACCTCAGTATCTGTTCAACTTCTGGTAGTAGTACAGGAAAACTCTCAATACAAATAGCCTCAGATGGATCCCACTTCAGCTTAGATCCTACACACACGAAAAGAATAGACATTAGATCTTAGATGGCAAAAAAAAAAGAGTCTGAAACTCGAAGGCTACAAAACACTTGAGACACTTGTACCTATTTCAGGGTGGGCTTGCTGAATGTGTTCGACCACCTCGTCGACGATGCTGGTGACGAAATCCATTTTACTTGGCATCTCGATCCAAGTAAATGGTTCATGAGTACGAGATGGACTAGCCTCCACGGTTGTTTCAGGGGGAACCACTATCATGGACACTTCCAACCACATGGTAGGAATCGTCCTAGTTTCAATATCTTCGTCTAGAAGTGATACAAAAAAAACATAAAGTTAAAACCACCTAATGGAAATAATGATTCATAAGGCAACGCAATAAAACAAAAGGGAATATACCGTGTTCTCTGTCCCCTTCCCGGTTTGGAGGGTCACCAAGGTCCAATCTTCCCTTAAGGAAGCTACTGAACATTTCATCAACACCATCCCAGTCATTGACTAGTTTTGTCTCTGTGGTGTCTTCTGCCAGCTCTTCCATCACTTCCACTTGATCTTTGCTGACCTCTTCCTCAATTATTAATTCCGTTGGAACTTCCTCCTCCTCAATAATGGTTTCTAGCTTCTGTCTCCTCCCTTCCCAAGTCAGGTCTGAAGACATTAGTTTCATGTAAGCAGTCAAAACGAAAAAAATGAATAAGATGAAGATGATAATACAATAAGTGCACCAAGCTTATTTACCTCAAACAGGTATTTTGAATCATATTCGCTTCACCCTTGGCTCTTCCACAGTTGAGGCCACCTCTTTAGGACGTTCACACTTCTGAATCTTCGATTTGGCTTTCTCGATGGTCTCCTTGATGACCCGATTAGCTCTCTTTGCAGTGTAGGGCACATTGTCTGGTTCCAACTCCACACTGTTACGTGTATGGATTGAAGTACCAGATGACCCCTATGTTGTAATGGAAACTGATTCATCGATCCCCTCAGGTGCATCTTGGAACTCAACTACCTCGAACAAATGGTTAATCCATAGGTGAGATAATTGAGCACGATCCCGTAAAACATATTTATTATCCGCATGAACCACTAAAAACTTGGCCAAGCGACGTAGATAACCTGTGGAGAACATGAAGGTAAAATGGGACTGTGCCTCAACGTTTGAACACAATCTCACAATCTCCCTATGGAAACCCGACAACAAAAATCGGGCCCAATTATAGCACATCCCGGTCTCTAAAATGGTTTGCATGATGCGCACGGCCTCCACCCCAAGACTCTTCACTTGAGAAAGGGATTTAGGAAACACCTGTGCCCTAAATAGGGGATACAATTCATTGACTTCCACCACCTTCGACGTCCCCTGCATAGGGAATCCCTTAGAGCCCTTGACAATGCCCAACCAATCTTCTAGCTCACATACCACATGGAGCTCTTTCTGCACCCTGTCCAAAATCACATTCACGCCATCTTCCGGGACACTGAAGAGGTCTGAAAACAACTCAGCTGACAAATGAAAAACTATTTTGACACCTTTAATATAAGTGCTATAGTAGGTGATAGAGTTGTCGAACGAATCAACAATTCCAATCATTTCAGCTATAGAGACATCGGGGCTTGGGGTTGTAAATAACTCCATGAGGCTGGCATCACCCAAACAATGGACAATAGATGGTGGGGCACTGGTACGCAACCATCGCTGTGCCTTGCTAATCTTCCCAAATTTCATCGACAGGGTGCTCTCAGTCTGTCCTGTCGTAATAGGGTCTCCGTCGGGGGGGACATTAACTATAAACATAATTTAAAACGATAACACTAGTATGAACTACGTTGCAGCCAAACAAATGGACAAAGGCGTCAAGGAAATATCATCACTTACCTTCAGTCGTGGGCTTTGAGGTGTGAGAACCCAATTTAGTATCATGAGGGAAAACTGGTCCATTGCGTGACCAATCTCTATGCAGCCACCCTTGAGCCATGCATTGTGCAAACACCCTGGAAAACTGCTTATGGAAATGAACAATGTCATCCTTGGTCTAAGCTAATATAGCTCCACGAAGGGTGGGACCCATCATGAAGGTCTTTAAAGCGGTGTGAGCCAGGGCAAGCCCATCATCATTGACGCATATCCCATCTTTGTCAACTTGGGGCCTGCAAAAGAACGGTCATCAAAACAGGAGTAAACACTAAACGACAAAAATAGAAACGACAAACTAATCAACCTTACCTCTCTACCCTATACACTGTGCCTGGAGGGTTTTGAAATAATGTATGCGCACACGTAGCGAAAAACAAGGTGTTATTGAGATAGTGAGGCCCATGTGGCAATAAGTCCCACACGCGCGATAACGGACGAGTAGATCTTGACCCTCCAGAGGGACCGTCCTCAATTGTGAGCGGTCCCTTGTCAATGTCCACCATGAAAACCATGACACTGTTTATAGATCCTGACAACATTGCTTCAAGCACGCTCCGTGCTACTTGTTCGCTTAGGTGTGACCATATCACTACCTTAAATCTGTCTAGGATGAAGGCAAGGAACTCAAAGGCCCCTTCCTTAAACCATACCCCATTGTTATCAATAGTCAGATCAGGGGCAGGTTCATCAGTATCAAGGGGCCTGAACCATTCCAGTACTCCAACCAGCTCAACCACTAAGAGGAAAGGCTCAGGATCCCTGAAAATAACCCGAATGCCATGATAAATCAGCTATACACGAAAATGAAATGGAGAAATGAAATTCCATGTTGAAGCCCAATACTTCGAAAAAAATTTTGCAAACCTTTTACACTCGACGTATACGTTACCAAAAAAAACTATTTATGCCCAGCGTGCAGACCCTATATGCTACAAAAATCATTTACACCCAGTGTGAAAACCCTGTACGCTGAGAAAACTATTTACACCTAGCGTGCAGACCCTGCACGTTGTGAAAATCATTTACGCCCAACGTGCAGACCTTGTACACTGCGAAAACTATCTACCCTCAGTGTGTAGACTCTGCACACTGTGAAAAATGTCTACGCCTAGCGTGCAGACCCTGCACACTGCGAAAAACCATTTACACCCAGCGTGCAGACCCTACACGCTGCAAAAACCATTTACGCCTAGTGTGCAGACCTTGTACGCTGCGAAAACCGTCTACGCTCAGCGTGCAGACTCTGCACACTGCCAAAACTGTCTATGCCCAGATAACAAGTATAAATGAAAGCAATTAACTGAGGTAAGATTAGAGCCTGCCTATGTGCCGATCCAGGCCACGATGGAATCCTAGGCCTAGGAAAACACTGTAGCATGGCCTCACTTTCCTCCGTGAAAGTCAAGTCAGGCCCGTTCCTCCCCTGAGCTTCTACCTCCTTGCCCTTGCCCATTCCAACATCCTGTATGCTGAATCTCACAGGTTCACGCTGGGGTTTGAGCGTGCATGTTGAGTTGAATCCTGCACGCTAGAGTTTGTTGCTCTACACTCATGCTGAATTTTGCTGCTCTACACTCATGCTGGGGTTTGCTGCTCTACACTCACACTGGAGTTTGCTGCTCTACGCTCACACTGAGGTTCTCTGCTCTACGCTCACGCTAGGGTTTGGTTCTCTACACTTACGCTACGACTTAGGTTTACGCTCATGCTACAACTTAGGTTCATGCTGCCTTTGATAATTGATAGGTTCACGCTCACGCCTACCCCCATATATATAGCACCGCCACCGCCGCCGCCTTTGATATTTTATCAATATTTTATTAATTTTAGTTAAAAATTGTACACAGTACAAAGTACGGAGAAAATGCAAAATAAAATGATGAGATAATGACCACTACCACATACCATATTCCCTGGTAAACCAATTTCCGTTACCCACACTAAACATTTTGGTGCAAACTCTTTGATACAGATCATACAGCAACTAGGCATCATCAAATCATAGGTATGGCCCAGTAAGGCCTTAAACTGCCTCATTTGGCCCGGTAAGGCCTTAAACTGCCGCATTCGGCCTGGTAAGGCCTCAAACTACCATGCGTCCAGGTATGATGATAAACCACCACCATATACGTACATATGATTTACGTTGCCTAGGGATGCATAACAACCACTACTAGCTCATTCTACCCTCTATTTATTGACAGGAGCAAGCCCGATGGATTACCAGCATCTATTCACACCATTGACCATCGATGGACCATATGGAAAGATCACAAGAGAACTCGACATAAATTCTATCAACTTAGGTCCATCAACGGACGACATAGTCATATCCTCAACACAACAAACGTTAGATAGCTACAAAGGTATGACAAAATACCTCGACATAGAAGCTGACAGCATCACTGAAGATCCTTTGACTGAAACCCCCATCACTATACCTAATGGTGACGTTAAGGTATTAAAATTGAGTACACTATTGCAAACTCAACTGGCCAGAGACAAAGAACATGTGCTTCGAGAGAACATAAAAGCATTCGCTTGGTCTGACACTGACATGCCTGGATTAGATCCTTGAATCATCTAGCATAATATTATACTCGATCCAAAATTAAGGCCAGTGAAACAAAAAGCACGAAGGTTAAGCCTGAGGTAGCATTGACGGTTCGCAATGAGATCACCAAACTCTATCAAGCAGGTTTCATTCGGGTTGTTGACTATGCTGATTGGGTATCCAATATGGTTATTGTCCCGAAGAAGAATGGAAGCATTCGCCTATGCATTGACTTTCGGGACCTCAATGTGGCAACCATAAAAGATGATTTCCGCCTACCCAGCATCGATCAACTTCTTGACTCAGCCGCCGGGCATGCCTTGTTATCTTTTATGGATGGCTTCTCAGGATATAACCAGATATGCATTAACCCAGAGCATCAGCTCCGAACTACCTTTATGACACCGTGGGGGACCTTTTGTTACACAATGATGCCATTCGGTCTCAAGAATGCTGGGGCAACATATCAAAGAGCAATGACTTTATTTTTAGCAATTACATGTTGCATTCGCTCAATGATTATGTAGATGACATCACAATTAAATCAAAAACACTTGAGCAACACATCCAAGATTTATATTCAATCCTAAAACGTTGCTTAAAATATGAACTTAGGCTCAATCCAAAGAAATATGTTTTTGGAGTAAAAACGGGCAAGATGCTAGGCTTAGTAGTGTCAGAAATAGGAATATGAGTGGACCAAGATAAAGTTAAAGCTGTTATCAATTTAAAACCGCCAAGCAACATTACCGAACTTCGGGGTCTACAAGGTAGATTACAGTTCATTACGTGCTTCATAGAAAAATTGACGGACAAGTTGAAGCCCATGAATCATTTGCTACGAAAGAATGTCCATTTTGAATTGACTGCACAATGCCAAGAAGTCTTGAACCACATTAAGATAGCACTGGCTCAGCTACCAATAGTGTACCCTCCATAGAACAATAAACCCTTCTACATCTATCTCGCCACATCGGATTCATCCATTGCTTCTATGCTCTACTAGAAACGAGACGATGGGACTAAAGTCCCTGTTTATTATTTGAGCCATGCATTAGTGGCCCACGAAAAGAAGTACAACGAGGTAAAGAGGTCATGTTTAGCCCTTTTCTTTTCCCTAAAGAAATGGTGACATTACCTCTTCCATAACCAAGCCAACATAATTTGCAAAGATAATGTACTCAGGGCCATCACCAGTAACATTTATGAGTCAAGCAGAATAGTGCATTTCAAAGCTATAATAGCTGAATTTGACCTACATTACATAACGTAGTCATTAGTCAAGGGTCAAGCCATAGTAAACCAACTGACTACATCACCAACACATTATCAAGCAACAATAGAGCTAGAGTTTCTAGACGAAAACGTGAGCGCGATAGACATAGTTCTCGACGAGTACGAAGCTATTTTGAACTTTGATGGAGCATCCACCTCTCGAGGGAGGAGTGTTACCGCCATCATCACCTATCCCTCTAGAGAGATCTGACCCTTTGCTTACCGCTTCAACTTTTATTGTACCAACAACATAGCAGAATACAAAGGTCTCCTTCAGGGCATTATCATAGCATTAGCTTCCAACATCACATGACTTGTGGTCAGGGGAGACTCACAACTGGTTTTAAAACAAGTCATAGACATTTATACATGCAAAGCGCGACATTTACAACCATACTGTGACTTAGCTAAACACTTACTGAAGTAGTTCGAAAACATGGATGTGCAACATGTCTCCAGAAATGATAACACCATTGCAGACGCACTTGCCACGCTAGCTCTAAACATATCGCCTGACATGTTCCATATGTTGCCAAGCTTTATAATCAGTTGTGCTAAGCCCATAACTGACACTCTCAATGAATTACCAATGGCATCCGTTAGTACAACACACACAATAGAATGGTATGACGACATAAAAGAGTACCTTCTACATGGTGAAACACTGTAACATCTAATGAATGCACAAAAGGACATGGTACGAAAACATTCTCGACAATATGCACTGGTAGGGGACACATTGTGTCATCGATCCTATGAGAGCATACTGCTAACATGCGTTAGTAGCACTGATACCCAAACCATCATTGAGCAAGTACATGATGGACTATGTGGAGGACACATAGCACCTAAAGCAATGGCAACGAAAATAAGACGTTTGGGCTATTATTGGCCACACATGGAGTATGACTGTTTCTCCAAGGCTAAAACGTGCAGTATCTATAAAAAACATAGCAATCTAATACATGTTCCACCAAATGAGTTGCATACAACGCAAATCACCTGGCCCTTTCAAAAGTGGAGGTTGGACCTTATTGGACCAATAACACCCTCATCTTCTGCAAGGCATAGCTCCATCATAACCATGATAGAGTATTTCACAAAGTGGGTAGAAGCTGTTCCCCTTAGAAAAACCACATCCAAACACATATGCAATTTCATTCTTGAAAACCTTATGACCTGTTTTGGCATCCCCATGACCATCATCACTGATAACGGGCGACAATTCAGCAGTGCCAAAACCAAAACTTTCTGTGATAGCCAAGGGATCAAACATTCATTTTCATCCTCTTACTACCATCAGAGCAATGGGCAAGCTGAGGTCACAAATAAAACCATCATTACAGTACTTAAAAAGATGCCTACCCAAAGCAAGAAAAGATGGCATGGGCAGCTGGTATACGTGCTGTGGGCTTATTGTACTACGCATCGGACTTCCATTGGTAAAACACCATATAGTCTTATTTATGGTTCAGAAGCTATTTTACCCTTAGAGTTACAGGTACCGTCTCTAAGGATCACACTCTCCGGACTCCTCGACAAAGGGAAAAACAATGACCTATGCATTGTTGACTTGGATTCGGTGGAGGAGGAATGTATACGTGCACTCGATCATATTGAGTGGTACCAAAAATGACAATGGCAACACCATCAGCAAGATGTTCATAAGCACCCTATCAAGGAAGGAGACCTTGTACTCAAAGCCGTTTGGGAATACCCGGAAAAATTCTTAGCCAATTGGGAAGGTCCCTACTTGGTCACCAAAGCGTACGACAATGGAGCATTCAAATTAGTTGACATGGAAGGGAATGAGCTTGCAAATCCGACCAATCATTTGTTCTGGAAGCCGTTTCATGTTTAAACATGGACTCAGGTACAAGCTCGTCCTAGCATCATGCATCACGATGATAAACTGATACCACAGAATGTCCGCAATGATAATAAACTAGCACCCATCCGGTACGATAGTAAACTGCCACAATAACATTCACCAGAGTTTGCTAAGACTATAAACTGGTTTGCCTCTTCACGGTTTGCCAAGACTAGAAACTAGCAATGTACCATCTGCCATGATGCTAAACGGGCAATGTCCAATGGGTTATGACATAAAACTAACCCATGATAGTCCGCTACGACTATAAACTGGTAACTTCATCTCTAGTCGCCCGATCTGTGGCTACACTCAAACTTCATCAAAGTCACTACCTCGCTCACCATCAACTGATTCTGACAACATTGCTGCTATTCACATACAATGCCTAAAATTTCATCTGTTGCCTTAATTTCATCAGTAGCTATTCAAGTCTAAGCTTGCTTAATCATTTATGGTTTTCTTGTCTTCTTGGTGTTGTGTTTGCAGGATGATACCTAGTGGTGCTCATACACAGATACACTTCATCACGGTGACAAGGTGCCACATTGTTTGTGACACACGCAACTAGGTTGATCAATCTATTCAAAAGTACATTTCCAGTTTCCAATACATTCTCCATTTCCCCAACACTCTTATTCCCTTCCCTACCTAGTTACAGTTCCCAAATACACCTAGTACACCCCAAAACTTTGAGCATACTATTACACGCTGCGACACTCTCAAGCAACCGCAACACACAATATGGCATATGAGCATGAGTGCAAAATTGAAAGAAAGCTCTTTCCAAAAAATAAAAGAAAAACAAAAAAAAAAAGAGCAAAGAGCAAAGAGCAAAATGAACCACAAGACCCTTGGCACTTCCCATAAGCCTCAGGCGGGAAGGCAGTTTTCTTGGAAATAAACACTCATGTCTCAAAAGCTCAAGTAACATCTCATTATGAAGCTTTGGCTCTCTGCCAATAGGTTCTCTTTAACACCAAACAAGGGGCCTGTTCCTCCAGAGAACACAACCCACCATCATGCGGCCAACAAGTCCTCTTAAACACTAAATAAGAGTCTTGTTCTGCTAAAGGACGCATATCTCATGTCTTGATTCCGAGTCTGCTAAACAATGGCTATTGACAAGGACCAACATGACCTGTATACACACCAGAGGATCCTCTTTACCATGCACAATCCCTTGATCAGGTCCCAATCCCCATAATTTTCATTTCCCTATCCGGCTACAAACTTCATTTCCCCAATCCCATGTACCACTGAACATGGTGCGATGACATCTGGCCAAGTGCCGAAGGACAATGCTACTAAGTTGCTTGTGGTGTTTTGTACTTCTTTGTCGACACTTCTCGGGTTGATTCCTCCAAGCATCAACAAAGAGGGGCCAATGAAACACCATAAAATTTTGAGCTTAGTACTTCCCCAACAAGAATCGAGCTAACTCATGATGCTCCCCAGCATGACTA
>MNCI01010765.1:134533-149514 GCA_015680685.1 Gnetum montanum | reverse complement strand
CCTTGGTAATTGTCTGTTGTTTGCTGTGTTGAGGCTATGACCGCATCATCCATCAGTGGACTTAAATTGATGAAGTTTATGTCAATGTCCCGTGTAATGATGCCGTGTGGTCCGTCAATGGTTAACGGTGCGGCTAACTGCGAGCAGTCCATTGAGCTTGCTCCTGCCAATAAACCGAGAGTTGCATAAGCAAAAGGGCATAGTTTTATGTTTTCTGATGTTTTTAAGCTATGTGTATGTTATAATGGTGGATAATCGTCGCACCCGGACGTATGGCAGTTTTTATGCCTTACCAGGCAGTGAGCGGTAGTTTAAGGCCGTACCGGGCCAATGGCTGTTTAAACCAGCGTAAACGTGTAAAACGGGGTCCGCGGAGGAACTAGGACGTAATAATCCCTATTTTTAATGAATTTTTTCGTTACATTTTATCATTTTGGACATATTTTGGTGAAAAAATAAGCAAAAAGGCAAAAAAGGCGAGAACGAGGCAATGGCAGCATAAGCGGCGGTGGCGTCAGCGTCAGCGTCATCGGGCGCTATATAAAGGGAAGGGAGGTCCATTTGTTTTCTGTTTTGAAAGCGACAGCGTAGAGCGTAACCCGAGCGAGTGTGAGCGTAAGCGTACAACTAGTAAAGCGTAAGCGTAGACCACCATGAAACACCACAAAATTCGGAGCTTAGTACTTGTCCGACATCAAACACGACCCTAAAACCCACGAACGACGCCGGCTACATGATCGCAACACTTAGTTTTTGCTAAATATATGGTGCCAGCATATACACTCTAGCGTATACGCCAAGATCACACACAGCGTATACGCCCAACGTATACGCCCAGCATACAGCGTATACACCCAGCATACAGCGTATACGCCCAGCGTCTATGCCCAGCATTCCAGCGTATACGTCCAGCTCTCCAGCGTAAACGCCCAGGCACTACAGATGCACACGCTCGATGACAGGATCTCCAATGACAGCATGAAGATAACACCGAAGAGCAAGGATTGAAGCAAGTGGCACCCTTCAGCGTATGCGCCCGGCGTGTACGCCCAGCATCCATCAGCGTATACACCCAGCGTATACACCCGACGTGTATGCCCAGCATTCCAGCATATACGCCCAGCGCTCAGCATCTCCACCCAGTTCACGCCCAGCATTTTCAGCGTATACGCCCAGCGTATATGCCGACCAGATGTGGCGTATACGCCCAGCGTATACGCCCAGCAGTTGTAACATTTTGTATATTTGTAAAGTGTATGCACCCGGTCAACGTGCCACGTGTCATCCATCCCGAGTCTAGTGTAACAACCTGTATTAAAGCCCCATTTTTCCACTTCATCCAGAGGGTTCGCAAAATCCTGGAGCACACCAAAGAGAACATTTACGCTGCGCAAAAGAGCAGAAAACCTTCTTACGCTGGGAAGCCCTGTACGCTGCGGATCCAGTCTCTTACGCTCCACTCGCCCTGCAAACCGTCCGAGTCACCTCCATGTACGCCGGGGCTTTTCGTCCGCCTTGTGTTCCCACAACTGTGTTAGACCAGTGCACTATACTCTGACTCAGTAATTCCATCGTTTCATTTGCTGCAAGTTCTTTTACAGTTTTACGTCAATTTGGCCCACGCCTCGTTTACGTCTGTTTACGCTCACGCTTCGTTTGCATCTGCTTACGTTTACGTTGTTTTTGCTATTTACGCTTGCACGCCATTTATGCATAACCCAGCGTATAGCATTTTGCGTACGCACGGGGAAATCCTTGTCTGATCCGCGTGCAGACCACCCAAGGTACTCTGCCTCCGTTGCATTCCAGCTCGCCCTCAGGCGAAGGCAGGGTCTTATGAACCTGTCCCGCGATCCCATGGCCTCTGTTTTCCCTTCCAGCCCAAGACCGACGATTTCAAGCGGTATAGAAATTGGCGCTAGAAGGAGGGTCTCCTTAAAACTTACTCGCAACTCCCAGCGTATACGCTGTTAACCGTCTACACCGCTAGCTGTACGCTGCCCCAACTTCCCCAGCGTTTACGCTGTTCGATCCAAAAACCCAACCCGTGATTATCAGCGTATACGCTGCACAGCGTTTACGTTCTTAAAAACCTGTCCTACATTTTTGTTTTATGTTCAGCTGTTTTACGCTCTACAGTTAACGCTGCAACCTGTTTTACGCCCATGTCTTTACGCTAGAGTCGGCTTTTACGCTGAGCCTGTTTCATACTGTGCACTGTTTATGCTGTGAATTTTATGCTGCAAATTGTTTACGCTGCAACCCATTGTATGCTCGCCTGCTTTGCGCTTTCTGTTTTATGCTCTGGCCTGTTTTACGCTGAGGTTGTGTTTATGCTGAGTTTGTCACGTTTGTCTGTTTTACGCTAAACACCAGTTTTATGCTAAGTGGTCCTTTACGCTGCAACTTTTTTACATTCTTGTGTTATGCTGATCACCGCTGTTACGCTGTACACAGCTCCCTGTCTTACGCTCTTATTTTACATCGTCCCACTTTACGCTGACCCATCCTACACCTTATATGCTTTCCAGCGTCTACGCTGCCCATATACGCTATATACGCTGCACACGTTGTATACGCTATATACGCTGATACCATACGTTGCCCTTTGAAGCGTATACACTGCACGCCACATTATAGAAAAACTCTGCATTTCCAGACTTAGTCCTATCCGTGACATAGCATCATGAACCCTGTTAACAACACCGCTCTCACCGTCCAGACCACCGCCATGGACACCATATCTGTCCAACAGCCCATCGCACAACACCCAGGCATGCAACCCACAGCGGGTCCCCGTCGATCATTAAGGCTGCAAGGGAGGGACCTAGCCTCTAACATCATTACCCAAGATCAGTACAACTTTATCTGTATTAAGATACAAGCTGACCTGGCTGTTGATCAAGCTGAACTGGAGGTGAAGAGGCAGTTTGAGTTGTATTACAGGGGGGGATGAGAGTTCATCCCTTCCCCGTACGACATAATTCCCGTTCCTAAACACTATTCGAAACTCATCACACAACTTCTCCTTCAAAGGAACAATTCGTTGGACCAGCCCACACTGGAGCCCCAACCAGAGGATGAGGATGGGTTTGCCGCTCAATCCGAGCAAGGAGAGTCGTACCATACCTTAAGCCCTCAAGCACAGGTCAACCCCATCTTTCATCCCGGCACAGGGGAACTCATGCCCTTGCAACACCTTAGATTTGTCTAGGCTCAATATCCACCGCCAGAAACAACAGCATTAGTCCATGTCCCTCCTCCGAGTGATCCCCAACCCAACACCTTCCCACTCGCGGTCACCCCTAATGCTGCTGCGGGCCCATCCTCACAAGTGCTGCCACCTTTCGATAACCTGGGGGCAACACTTCCACCAAGGGTGATAGGGATGCCACACATGATTCCAGCATCCACATCCGCCCACTTCATACCACACGTCCAAGCGCATACAGTTCCCCAAACAGCCGTGACCCAACAGGGAGTCCCCGCCCATAACGTGGCAGGGCAATGGCCAGCAAGGGGAGTGCCATCGCACCAAGTTCCCCATCCCCATACGCCACCCCACACAGTCCCACTAGCAAACGTGCCCCAAGCACAACCCCAGCCGCAGCAAAAACAACAACAACATTTTCCCTACTATGTGTCATCCTTAGCACCGCCCATTGTGAATTTTCCGCAAGCCCAACCACTGACCATGCAACTTTCAGCCCTTCAACCCAACACATAATAATCTATCTTGTACAGTATATCGCAACCCCAAGCCGCCGCGTCACCGAGCATCCAAGATTGGGCAGACGCCAAAAAGATAATGCAAGAGCTTACCGAAGAGGTGAAACGCCTCAAAACGACCACTGACGGAGAGTTAAAGGTAGTGGATTTCTACAATGATGACCCTATCAGCTCCTCTGTCCTGCCTCTAACCCTGCCCAAAGGTGTCCCCTTGCCCACATTAATCAAATACAATGGGGAGACCGATCCCAACGCGCACCTTATAACATTCCGGCTAGAATGTCCGCTGCTCCAGGCTTGGCCCCACTCTATCCTCCGAGTATTTCCCATGTCTCTCGCAGGGAGACCACTCGACTGGTATTGGGCCCTGCCTAGGAACTCTATTTTCTCTTTGGATGATCTTTTGCGCCAGTTTGTGAACCGGTTCAAGTACAACTTGAAACCCGAGNAAAAATCAACATACTAAAAAGGATAAAGAGAAGGCCAAGACAACTATAGCAGCAATAGTGGGAACCCAGCAAACAAACACCACACATCAACAAAGACTGCCCGCAACCACCACTAACTACTATCAGCCCGCTCCCACGACAACCCCAGAGTCATCATCACAGAACCTGACGAACCGTGCACGTAATTTCGAGAGGAAGGAACCCTCTTAGTACACGCCTTTACCGATGAAACCGTCCCAACTCTTTGACCAGCTCTTAAAGGCTAGGTTGATGCAACATAAGCAATTGTCCCCCGTGGCCATCCAAAGGCACGAACAATTCTGAGAACTCATACAGAACCCGAGCCTAGCAACGCCGGATGAGCTACCCATGCTCAACACAAATTCAAACAGTATTTAGCATATTGCAACATTGCGAAAAAAACAAAATACTTATCCACCTGCATGATACATGATGCCAGGTGGATTCTAGAAGTAGGTTGTGAGATGACGAGCCATGAACAAAGTGTTGTAGGCGTGATAACAGTTAAACCTAGGCATCTCCCAAATCCAGCTCAAATGCCTCAAACCTTCGGTGCTCTATTCACGGTCTTGCACTCGCACAGTTCGAACCACATCGTCTGTCAGGAATGTCAAGATGCTTTGTGTCGACCCAACCAGTAGTGTCTCTAGAATAGTAGTAGCTACATCACCTGGTAGATGTGACTAGATGATTACACTAAAATTATGAAGAAAAAACTGCAAGAACTCCCATGCATCCCTTCAGAACCATACCACCTCCTCCTTTATACGAGCATGAGAAGGAGGAACATGGGCCACGTGACTATGTAAGTATCATAGAATGCCCATGATGTCCAAAATAGTTAGGATAGGCTTTAGCATAATACTGTACAATAAAAAATGCATTACTATTAGACAAACCATTTAGACATAAAGGTTCATAATGTGACATTAGGGTTCTCTTGATTCTCAGAAAATTACAAATTATACTGGAGACACATGGCCAAAATCGCCCAAACCCTTGCAACAGCTCAAGGTCTGTCCCTGACAACAACAATGAAAGCAACACTGCATATTACTCTAGCGTAACATGCAACTATTATGGGTGAGAAAAGAAAAAAACATAACACTGATTATTCTACGCATGGGTACAATACCTAGACTTTTTCGGTTATACATTACATTTGCACAGTATTACTCAACGTTACCCAAACCCTTGTGACAACACAAAGTTCATCTCCAACAGCGAGGACAAGGGTAATATAAAAAACTACAATAGCTTAGTCTACATAAACAAATATTAACACCCAATGCAACATACATATTCAAAATAGATACAACCACGACACTGTAACAAAGATAAAAATCATGCAAGAGGATGAAAGGTGACTTACCGATTAAGTGGAGTAACCTCCTGAGTCTCGAATCTGGCCTATGAAGCCTGCTACAAAATCTCTTGCACTTCATAAATCTTCACCAATTTTTCATTCTTTTCTCTGATCTTTGGTGCCATAGTTGCAATTGAACAAATCTTCACAAAATCATTTGTTTAAGCCTCGCTTCTGCTCCCTTTCTGCTATAGCTAGATTCAAATTCATGATATCTATGGCTTGTTTTAAGCATGAACCATTGGTTTATAAATGAAATGTTTAAAACTAATTGATTTTATGCTTGATCAATGTGGAACTTTCCTAAAATGCTAGTGTCAACATGACATGAAACGTGAAGATCGAAGCATTAATTTCATAGATATCGTATGAATTGTGATCTGAAATGACCCTAAACTAATGCATAGCTTATCACCTCGTAATCTGGCTACATTAACTATAGTCTGTACAAAAATTTAAATTCATTATTCTGACATGCTAGACATGCCACGTTACATCTTTCATCTTACTTTACAGAAGTCACACATTAGCATCTAGGAAGCCTAGCTTGCCATTTTCTCACAAACTGTGCATATTTGTAATGGTCCACTAAGACCTTAAACTGGAAGCTTCTCTAATACGCAAATCTAACGCAAAGAAAAAATAAACTCTTATCGTTTCAATAGATCAATAGAAAAAAAATAATGTAACAACCTCTGTTTTTGGTGATTTTTTAGGGAAATTTGCAAATGGATGTAGCTTTATTCGCACCCCTAACCTTAACAAGCCCATATGGGAAAACCATTAGACAGATCAATCACATGCTAATAAGAACAAACCCTTCCCTTTGTGACGAAACCATAGCAACATCAAAAATATCCCCAGATTGGCCAGAACATCTGGCCCAAACTCTAGACCTGGAAGCTGGTTATGTGACTGAGGACCCTCTCAACAAGGTCCTCGTGGTTACACATAAAGGTGAAAGTAAAACTCTTAGGGTTAGTTCCCTCCTGGAACAACAGACGTAGAGTGGCATAATGCAAGTGCTCCAAAATAATGCTACTGTATTTGCATGGTCATACGAAGACATGTCGGGATTAGACCCAAGATTAATACAGCATAACATAGTTTTAGACCTGCGCATCAAAGAAATTAGATAGAAGGCACGAAAGATTAAGCCAGAAATCGCACTAGCAGTGCATAATGAAATCACTAAGCTATATCAGACTGGTTTTATTCGTGCAGTTAATTACTCAGATTGGGTGTCAAACATCATAGTTTTCTCTAAGAAAATGGGAGGAATACGCATCTGCATAGACTTTTGGGATCTAAACAAGGCCACGATTAAGGAAAATTTTCCGTTACCGAGTATCAACCAAGTAATCGATACAACAGCTAGTCACACGCTTCTATACTTTATGGATCATTTTTCAGGTTATAATCAAATTTGTATTAACCCGGAGCATCAAATTGACCACAACATTCATGACACCCTGGGGGACTTTCTGTTACACTAAGATGCCTTTTGGGCTAAAAAATGCTAGGGCAACATATCAACGAGCCATGACATACATCTTTAGTGATTTCCTTTTAGGGAGATTGAATGACTACGTAGATGACATAGCTATCAAGTCTATAAAGTGGGAAGATCATTCAGAAGATCTAGAGTTAGTCCTTAAACGATGTCTCAAGCATGACCTATAGCTCAACCCAAAGAAATGCATATTTGGAGTCAAAATTGGATGCATGTTTGGGTTTGCGGTATCAGAGACTGGCATCTGAGTCAACCTTGACAAGGTTAAAGCCATAGTTGATTTAACGCCACCTACAAACCTCAAGGAACTATGTGGGTTGCAGGACATACTACAACTTATCAGGAGGTTCATTCTGAAGTTAATAGATAAATTACATCCTATGCAACATCTCCTTAAGAAGGGCATTAATTTTGAATGGACCAATGATTGCCAGCATGCATTTGACAACTTGAAGAAGGAGCTGCAACACTTACCAATGGTTTTCCCGCCACAAAGGGATCAGCCTTTTTATATTTATCTGGCAAGCTCAGATGTGTCTATAGCTGCGTTACTTTGCCAAAAAAGGAACGACCAATCAGAAGCCCCTATCTATTATCTAATTCATGCTCTATTTGCATATGAAACGAGGTATAATGAAGTGGAGCGTAATTGTATGGCATTGGTTTTCACACTCAAGAAATGTAGACACTATCTTTTCCACAGCCAAGTCAACATAATTTGCAAAAATAATGTTCTATGAGCTATCTCAAACAACTTGTATGAGAGTAGTAGGATAGCTCATTGGAAAGCTATGACAATTGAATTTGACTTACATTATGTTGGCCAATCATCCACTAAAGGTCAAGCTATAGCTGACCAACTTGCAACATCGCCTATTAACAATCAAGCTACGATAAGCTAGAATTTTCAGATGAGCATGTACATAGTTTAAGCCCTGTACCAACAGGCCTCGAAGCCATGTTGTATTTTGATGGGGCTTTGACTACCAGAGGTGGTAGTGCTATCACTGTCATTATGCTCTCCCCCAAAGATGTTCATCCATTGGCCTATCACCTAGCGTTTCCTTGTACAAACAATGTGGCAGAGTATGAGGGGCTTCTTAGGGGACTGTTAATAGCTAGAGAACTCAACATTCAACACCTGGCAATCCGAGGCGATTCAATGCTCATCATTTATCGAATCATAGGGGTCTATACCTGCAAAGCTGCTCATCTACATCCCTACTATGATATGGCTAAAGATCTTCTAAAACAATTCACGACAATCGACGTCCAACACATGCTACGTAGTGAAAACGCTGTAGCCGATGCACTAGCCACATTGGCATTAAACGTGCCACCACATTTGTTTGCCACTTGGCCTACTTTAATGATGGAATGTACAGACCCTGTTATTCAAGCAGTGCAAATCTCTTCGTTAAACATGGGAGGAACACCAAAATGGTACAACAACATTAAGACTTACCTTCTACATGGCGAACCACCGCACGAGCTAACATATGCACAAAAAAATTCAATGCCCAAGCATGCTAGGCAATACGTCATCATCGAAGACAGTACTCTCTATAGACACTCTTTCAATGGGGTATTGCTAACCTATGTTAATAATGACCAAGCATAATGAATAGTTAGTGAAGTCCATGAGGGGCTATGTGGAGGACACATAGCACCATGAGCCATGGCTGCTAAAATCAGACGCCTAAGGTACTATTGGCTGTACAAGGAAAAGGACTACCTTACCAAGGTCAAGATATGTGACATGTGCCAGCATTACACAAACTTAATACATGTGTCACTAACCAAGTTACACACTACACAGATTACTTGGCCATTCGAATGATGGGAACTAGATATCATAGGTCCCATCACGCCTAAATCTTCCACAAGACATAGCTTCATTATCACCACCACTGAGTATTTCATGAAGTGGGTTGAGGCTATTCCCTTATAGAATATTACATCCCAACAGGTTTGTCATTTCATCTTAGACAACATACTAACTACGTTTGGGCTTCCTATGACTATTGTGACCAACAATGGGCCACAATTCAGTAGTGCTGAAACCAAATCTTTCTGCAGTAACCTTGGCATTAGGAAATCTTTCTCCTCACCCTATTACCCACAAGTGAATGGTTAAGAAGAGGCAACAAAAAAAGTGATCATCAATTTGTTGACAAAGATACTCAGTAGCAACAAAAAACGATGGCATGAGAAAATCCTCTACGTGCTATGGGCATATCGTACGATGTTCAAGATAGCTACAGAAACGATTGTCTATATCCTAGTCTATGGATCCGAAGCAATGTTGCCCTTGGAATTATAGGTTCCCTCATTACAGATGGTCCTCTCCAAAATTATAAATGAGACTCAGCATAATGAGTCCAAGATTGCGGATTTGAACTTAGTAGAGGAGAGACACATCCAGACGCTTGATACCATCAAAAGATATCAGGACAGACAGAGATAGAAGCATCAGCACAATCCACATCAACGACTGGTCAAGAAAGGAGACTTAGTTCTCAAGGTCATTTGTGAACCAGTAGGTAAATTCTCTACAAAATGGAAAGGCCCTTTCCTAGTTGTCAGCACATACGGCAACGGAGCATTCAAGTTAGTGGATATCAATGACAACGAGCTACTGAACCCAGTGAATCATGTATATCTAAAGTAGTACCACATCTAACCATCAACTCATCTTAAGAGTAAGGTAACAAATGTCTACTATGATGTAAAACTGGAAAATTTGTACACGTACGCTATGACGTAAAACTGACATTTCTTGCACATGTCCGCCAAGATGCTAAACTAGAAAATTTTCCAATCGTCCACCATGATGTGAAACTGGCAAGGTAAGCATACGTCTGTTGAGACACTAAACTAGCATAGACTTGTCCCTGGATCACGACATAAAACTGACACCCACAACACAGTCTACTGGGACCATAAACTAGCTCTTCCACCGTCCGCTACGATGTAAAACTAGCAGGTTTCAGTTTGCCTAGACGTTAAACTGGGACCACGATCTATTGAGACTTAAAACTAGCAAAAATGATCAACTAGGACTCAAAACTGGAATCCTTCAATAGAAAATACATGAAGCAAATGAGCATGATCACTCTTGCACTGTATCCCTCCCATATGGAACGGGTAAGGTGTTGTAACAGACACAACGCCACTACCTCACTAGCATCCTACTGATTCCTTAGATATGTCAAAAGGCATACTACTGACCCCTCAGAGATGTTGCTATGATATCCACTCTATGGTTGTAGCTCTTGGGATTAACTTTGCTACTTGAGGCCCTGAAGAAACTATGATAATCCATAGTCTCGGTGGCCTCCACCCGTCGTCGCCACCAGATTCTGGCTTAACAGATTCACCTGATTGGTTCTTTGCCTAGTTAATTAAGCAAGATGAATCTGGCTGTTGATGATGACTTCATGAATTGTGGCATCAACATTGGGACCCTTGCTCCTTGCTATGGTCCCTCTTTCATGGCCTCCATTCTCCTTTTCTCTTTGGATAGCACTTGTTTCAACAGCCTCCCCCCTGGCGATTAGGATGATTGCTTTTGCTCTCTGTTCTCTGTTATGTTTTGCAGGTTACTTGTTACGACAGCATTGATCAAGAATGCATTCATTACGAGGTGAGGTATCATGGCGTTCTAAAGTGGCTACTTGGACTAGCCTAGCTACTTGGAAGTGCAAACCCTACCTCTCCCTCCATCAGATACCTTACTTCACTTTCTCCCCTTATCCTTAAGACTGCCTTTACCCTCTTCTTTTTTTGTACAGAGTGTGAACATTTAATTAATTCTTTCGCATCATCATGTCCATGAACTAGCGTAACACAACTCACCTCATGGAATGTAATTTGCACACAAAAAAAACTCACAAGGCTTGGCAAAATGGATGTAAAACAACTCATCCAAGCCATATGGGCATAACACAACTTGTCCGTGCAAGCCCTTCATATGTAGTATGGCAGCGTAACTTCGCAAATACACTCACGAAAGGATGCCTAATGACTTGTTCATGAAATTTTTATGTTCACATGCTTGAGTCTTCCACGAACCTCCCTCCTCTTACTTCTTTAAAAATCCCTCCTATGCTCCTTCCCCCACCTTCGCACTTCCAAGTTTGACAGAGTGACATTTGAGCAATTGTCAATGAATGTTGTTGGTTCCTTTACCTCTCTGGTGTTTCATATTCTTTGTCGATGTCTTTCGAGCAAGCCATCTAAATGTCAACAAAGAGGGGCCATTGAAACACCGTGAAAATTTCAAGGCCTCAACGGTTCAGCAAAATCTTGGGACTCGGGCAAGGATTTGTGACAAGTCATAGCTTAGCATGTTCCATTTCCGGCTAATTGTCTATTCTGCCATGCTACGTAGCACAATGTAATAAACTCCAAGGGATAAAACAAGACAAGGGGTGCACGACGGCAAGCCTTCAACTTTGCAAGTTTTCTATGTTTCAAAAAATCTTAACTTTTGGCATATTATGCCGCATTACGCAACATAGCGTAACATAGCATAACACAGCGTAATGCTAGAAGGTAGTCCATCGCAACAACAGAGATGACAAGATTCGAGACCTCGATTGTCTAGCAAAATATCAAGGCTTAAGCAACGATCCGCAGTGTGTCGCACATTTCAGCAAGTTTTCTTTTTCAGTTAAGGGGCCTATTACACTACATTACGCAGTGTAGCATAATAAACCCTGCAAGGATTGATCAAAAACAAAGGAAGCATGGCGAAAACACTTCAATTTTTTGCAGGTTCACTATTTTACGCTGAATTATGCTATGCAGCATAATCTAGCATGACGTAGCATAATACAAGCAATGACATAGAGAGCACAATTTAGGCATCAGCAGTTCATATGTCGCAATACACTCTCTAGTGTATTGTAGCTTAAACAAAGAACAGTTTTTTGCGAAAACTCTAGCAAAAGTAGTTTACGATGCATTACGCTTCAGAGCATAATATAGCATGGCGTCACAAGCTTCAAACACAAACACACCAAGGCAATGACATGTTGTAGGTTTAGGACACACGTCATCTAAATTGTGTTTTCTCTTGACCCTAAGCTTATAAATATTCCAGTCGACAAAGATCAAAGGGTTGGCAAAAGAATTTCCTGGATTGACAAATTTTCTCTGTGAGTGATTTTCTTTCATTGGCAATCATTGACAACCTTTGGAAAATATTGAAAAGAGAGCAAAAGAGGATCAGCGATCATAAGAACATTGGAGGTGATTGGTAAGAATCCATGATCAGAAATAGTCGGTTAACGAATATTCTACTTCGAGTCTAACTTCCTTGTGCCCAGATTGGCTAGAACAAGGTAGATTGGCGTTTACTTGTTTTATCTTTAAATAGCTTTCTTGCTGTTGGCACATGCTTCTTCTAAACTGAAGTCTGCCTGTAATAATTGTATTCAACATATTTTGTTCATAAGTTAAATCCCAGATCTTGGGATTACACGCTCTCTAAATTTGATCTCCTGTGTCCTATCTATGTGGATTTTGCAATATCTTTAAATCATTTACATCATATTCAATTAGCTTCAAGATTAACGATATTATATCTCCTCATAAAAATCACCATTTTTCCATCCAATTATTACAAAAATTTTACTAATTAAGTCCCTGTCTAATCGACAAGATCGTTTAGGGCACCTCAAATTCATCTTCTCTAGCATGGCCCTCGCACGGATCCGTGGTTGGAACTGTGTACATGGACTTCCGCTTGGTATTTCTAGCAATCGAAGTTTTTCATCATTATACAGGCTAAATGCCTTAAACCTATTGAGCATTGACTAGAGCCCTCTCCCTGCCTGCTCATGATTACCCTGTTAGTAAAAAATCTCAGAATGCCACGACTTGCCCTAGGCAGCATGGCTTCTATTATGCTAGATGCCTCTTCCTTCTCCAAGGAGGACCAAACAATCACACTAAAGTGGTTGAGGAGGAATTGCAAAAAGTCTCATGCCCCTTTCCTGAACTAGACCCCTTACTCTCCCATACGTATCTGGGGAGGAAGGGCGTTGGCCATAGGTCTACTCACATGGCACAAGACCCCTCTAATGTCCAAAACTATCAACCTGGACCTCGGCCCTACCCTGCACGACAAAATCAGTGAATATTAGCATCATACTTAAAGGAAATACATGCACAACATAGAAAAGTCTAGCAGTCCATGTATATAGTGTAGCATAACCCTCTGCTTATACATAGCATAGCAAGGGCGTGAAATCCTAGCATAGCAAGAACATGCAAATAAGCCTAGCGTAGCAACAGAACAATTGAGAACATGCTCTAATAAAACACGTGTCGCATTTGCGTGTCACACATGGCCTAGCCCTCCCAAGGGTTTTATGTTATGGCATGCTAGGATCAAGCAGCTTCAACTACCCCAGCCCCCATGATTATGACAACCATGGTAGTGGCAGTATCAGTGACCTTGCATGCAACCAAGACATAACATCTATGCATCTGCCATGACTGAAATGGTGACAACGACGATGTAAAGGTGAAAAAAATGTGACCATAGAAAACATAGGTAGCCAAGAATAGACAAAAAACAAATAGGATGCAAAACAAGAACAGAGAACAATAGAAAGTGCAAAAAAAAGAAGAAAAGAAGACATAGCAACTTACTGGGTTAATGATGTGCTCTTCTACACTGCAACACCCCCTGCTATGCATACTCTAGGGTCTTCTTCACCTCCTCAACCCTTGCAAGTGCCCAATGAGTCTTAGAAGCCATTTTCCTGCTTGCATATTTACACCTTTCACTGTAAAAACTTGCTTTACTAGCCGACTAACACAATTGCTTCACGCTCTAAAATCGCCTTGTGCTCCGATGAGGGCTCCACGCTCTTATGGTGAAAATGAAAAAATTGCTAGGGTTTAACCCCTATTTATGGCCATAAGGATGAGATGGGGAAAATTGGCTTTCTCTCTCTCCGATTAATGTAGAGCGTGCTCTACAGTGTAGCAGGCTCGCCACGACATTGTAGTACTATTAGCATTAAAGCCTTGACATGCTTCAAGCTAGCTACTTGCCTTCCCAAAAATAAAGAATATATAGGTTTTTGGTTAAGGGTCTAAAAAGACCTTAAACTAGCAATCCCAGCAATCACAATACGCACTGATCTGAAAAGACCTTAAACTAGAAATCCTAGCATAGTTGCACCCCTAATGGTCCGAAAGATCCTAAACTAGCAGTTTCGACCTGTTACATTTGCAGTCCTTAATGACATTAAACTAACAACACCGCATGTTTACATCAGTGACTTTCACATCTTCTTCCACATGGGCAGTGTCACAATTTCTAGTGGTTTCATGTTTTCATGTCTGCAGTTTGTATTTGCACATTAATGATTTGGTACTTCTCATACTCGAATTTTCTCGTTTTACATATTATTATTTTTCATGATAAGATTTTGCATGTGATAATTTGGCAGTCTGAAATGACATTAAACTAGCAACTTGGCATTCGCATATCAACAGTTTTGTAGCTTCACACTTTACGTTAGCAATCTTACACCTTTAGCAGTTCTACACTCTTATGCCTTAGCAGTCCACCATGATCCTAAATTGGAAAACTTGCAATCTTTTCATCATCATACTTCACAAGTTGCATCTCATTGCTACTTTGCAAGCTTTTTTCCACACAATCTCTACCAACATACGCCTCTTAACCAGGCTTTCATTTTATGTTGGCAAGTAGAAGAGATGGGAATCTATCGTGACCTTTCCACACCTTTAACATTAGCAGGGCCATAGGGAAAGCTCACGAGACAGTTGAACCCTGACATGATGAACTGGGGGTCACCACAAATAGCACTATAGCAGCCTTAGAAGCATCCCTAGATTGGCCCAAGCATCTGGTCCA
>MNCI01010765.1:114168-126063 GCA_015680685.1 Gnetum montanum | reverse complement strand
ACATTTTTGGCTTACGCTGGCATGCTATACGCTTACGCTGGCATCCTCTACGCTCAGCATCCATCAGCGTATACGCCCAGCGTGCACGCCCAGCATACACGCCCAGCGTATACGCCCAGCATTCGTCCAAGTTCACACGCTCAGCGTATACGCCCAGCGTACACGCCCAGCGTATACGCCCAGCATCCGTCCAAGTTCACACGCCCAGCGTACACGCCCAGCGTATACACCCAGCATTCGTCCAAGTTCACACGCTCAGTGTATACGCCCAGCATACACGCCCAGCGTATACGCCTAACATCCGTCCAAGTTCACACGCCCAGCGTACACGCCCAGCGTATACGCCCAGCGTCCGTCCAAGTTCACACGCCCAGCGCGTATACGCTGGCCTGATGTAGCGTATACACCCAGCGTATACGCCCTCGTGTCTCCTAGTCCGATTTTCCCGGTAACCCTACCCCTATAAATAGCCCAGTTTTCTACATCACTTTGGGGCGACAAAAATTTCTAACCAGAGCCAAAAACCCTCTACGCTGGAAGTCCTGTNTTATCGTGCTTGTTTACGGTTTACATTTAACGTTCCTTGTTTACGTATAACCCAACATGTTGCAGCGGCAAATGTTGGGGAAGTCCTTGTTTGATCCGCGTGCGGACCATTCAAGGCACTCTGCCTTCGTCCGTTCTAGCTTGCCCTCAAGCGGAGGCAGGGTCGACTGTGCTTGTCCGTAGATCTTTCGGTGCTTGTAACGTTCCAGCCTTGCACCGACGATTTCGGTCGGCACAAAAGGCATTAACTTTGAGTGGATAACCCAGTGTCAACAAGCCTTTGATGACCTGAAGAAGGAACTCTCACACCTCCCAATTATGCATCCGCCACAAAGGGATAAATCCTTCTTTATCTACCTCGCCACCTCTGACACATCTGTCGTAGCACTGCTATGTCAAAAATGAGATGATGGTTCTGAGATACCAGTGTACTATCTGAGTTATGTGCTAATAGCACATGAGGTGAAATACAATGAAGTGGAAAGGAATTGCCTAGCCTTAGTGTTTGCACTAAAGAAGTGGCAGCATTACCTGTTTTGCGGTACAACCAACATCATTTGCAAAAGAAATATACTCCAAGCTATCACTAACAACTTATACGAAAGTAGCAGGATAGCCCGATGGAAGGCAATAACCACAGAGTTCAATTTACGCTATGTAAGTCAATCATCGGTAAAGGGTCAAGAGATAGCGACCTAACTCACGGCCTCCCCAGTCGACGACCAAGCAACCATAGACCCTAAATTCCTAGATGAATACGTTAGCAATGTCCACATCATCCCGTCGCATTTCGAAGCCATCTTACATTTCTATGGCACCTCAACCATGTGAGGAGGTAGTGCCACTACCATCATCACATTCCCCTTTGGGGAAATGCATCCATCTGGTTATCAATTTGCATTCCCTTGCACCAACAATGTGGCAGAATACGAGGGGCTACTCAGAGGCCTCTTAACTACCTGAGCACTATGCATAAAACACCTAAAAATCTAGGGAGATTTACAACTAGTCATGAATCAAATCACCAAGGTCTACACCTGCAAAGCTACACACCTGCAACCCTACTACTACCTAGAAAAAATCTTACTTAAGTAATTTGCAACCATAGATGTGCAACATGTGCCACACAACAAGAACACCATGGTAGATGCCTTAGCTACCCTTGCATTAAACATTCCATCACATTCCTTGGAAAACCTGCCAACCTCGATTATAGAATGCATAGAGCCTATCACTCAGGTGGAACACGTTGCATCTATCAGTGCTGCAGATACCCAGGAGTGGTATGCCAACATTAAAACTTATCTATAGCCCCCAGGTGGATTGACATATGCCCAAAGAGATGTAATCTATAAGCATGCCTAGCAATATGTGCTCATGGGAAATAACACCTTGTGCTGACGTTTCTACAATGGGATATTACTAGCATGCGTGGGTGGCAAGAAAGTGCAGAAGGTAGTTAATGAAGTACATGAGGAGTTGTGCGGTGGACACATAGCACCCAGGGCCATGGCTGCAAAAATCATACGCCTAGGGTACTACTGGCCCCACATGGAACATGACTAGCTATCAAAAGTCAAGACATGTAACATGTGCCAGAGATATGCAAATCTCATACACATCTCGCCTACAGACCTACACCCAACGCAAATCACGTGGTCCTTCCAATGATGAGGATTAGACCTCATAGGGCCTATCAGGCTTAAGTACTCTGTAGGGCATAGCTTCATTATCACCACCACTGGGTATTTTACCAAGTGGGTGGAAGCTATTCCCCTAAGGAAGATGACGTCTCAGCAAATTTGCCATTTCATCCTCGACAACATCGTAATAAGGTTTGGGCTTTTAATGACTATTGTAACAAAAAATGGGCCACAGTTCAGTAGTACGAAAACCCAAACCTTCTATAGCAATCTAGGCATTAAACAATCATTTTCTTCCCCTTATTATCTGCAAGAGAATAGGTAGGTAGAGGCTACAAATAAGTCCATCATCAACTTGTGGAAGTGGATGCTTAACAACAGCAAGAGGCGGTGGCACGAGCAAATCCTCTATGTCCTCTAGGCCTACAGAACAACATGTAGAACTACAACAAGTAAGACCCCTTACAGTCTTATTTATAGATTTGAAGCTATATTGCCTCTTGAGTTGTAGGTACCATCACTCCAGATGATCCTCGTGGATGTCATGAGTGAAGCCCAGAACAACAAGTCCCGAACCATCGACCTTGACTTAGTGGAGGAGGAGTGCACGCAAACGGTGAGACGCATTGAGCACTACCAAAGCAAGAAATAGTAGAAGCACCATGCAGACCTGCATCCATAGCCAGTATAGAAGAGAGACCTCATCCTCAAGGTCATCCATGAGCACGTGAGAAAATTCTCAACCAATTGGGAAGGTCCTTACATGTTCACTAAAGCCTTTGGGAATGGAGCCTTCAAACTGGCGGACATGAACGACAACGAGTTCGCCAACCCGGTGAATCACTCATATCTCAAGCTGTACTATGTCTGAAGCACAACAAAAAAACTGAGCATCATTCACTATGATGATAAACTGGCACCAGCACTAAGTAGCATCCATAATGATGATAAACTAGTAGCATCAAGCAGTGTCTGCTATGATGTTAAACTGGTGGCAATTGTCCACTACAACGTAAAACTATCACTGCTAGTCCACCATGATGTAAAAATGACACGGCTCATCTTCTATGATGTTAAACTAGCATATACAGTCTACTAGGACCTTAAAATAGCACATGGTCTACCAAGACATTAAATTGGGTTCGCATCGCATCCCCAGCATTCACCAGCACCAAATACACATCGAACGAGTGGGCATGGTGCCGATGTATGGGTGGGATGTTGCAACTCTGGAATGCAGTTCACGATGCACTGAGAACACGGTCCAAAACACATATGACACCGCCACCCTTGGCACCATGCTGACCCGTTGAAGATGCCGTATGGCATCACATTGTCCCTCCGAACCTACCGTCACCATGGCCCATCACCCTGACAGTGGTTCCTGGGCTAGTTTCCGCATCTGGAGTTTCAGAAGTATTGTGGCTCAACCATAATATTGTTACTCTCTGGCCCCCTACCAACACCTTGATTTGCATGATGTTTAACTATGTGGTAGCTGATCCCATAGTTGAACTGAGAATGCATGCCCTTGGCAAGGATTCCAATGCATCCACACTCACGACAACCCCTGACGCCTTGGAGGCTAGCTCCTCCATACCAATGCTACCAAGGCTGTTGTTGGCCCCCTTGCTTTGAACATTGTACATCATTGACAATGTTCAACAGCTTCAACAATGGCAGCAGCTAGCAAGACCTTTGCCCCTGCGGGCATGGCTCGTGAGAGCAGCAAATGTCATAGCATCACAAAGTGAGTGCCTTGACTAGCTCAACTACTTTAGAGTGTAAATTCCATGACATGTGTAATGAAACTCACTATGTGAAAAGCATTTTTTAGGTAGGTAAAAACCCTTCATGGATGTAATGCAACTCATCCTATGAAGGAAACACCTATCCTACGAGAGGTTGAAGAACAGCGCCAGCCAAAGATGAAAACGTAGATGAGTCCCTCAGAGCACTCTGACGATGGACTCTACTAAACATCATCTTTACTCTCTGCCTTAACCTCTGTAAAACCAATGCAACACTCTCAAGTGTGGCCAAGTGACATCTTAACACTGACCGAGTGAAAACCTCAACATTTCACCTACTGCGGTGTTTCATATTCTTTGTGGACATCTATCGAGCCCGTTCTCTAGATGTTGACAAAGAGGGGCCAATGAAACACTTCCAAAAATTTGAAGTCATTCTTGCTTCATCAGGCCTTGCAATTCATTCAACAACATGAAAATTTTTTGGGAGGAGAACGTTCTGAGTTCAGGCTGGCTAGTTCGGCAAATTTTCTACTTTAGGTGAAGATAGGCTCTACAGGTTATCCTGCCTGTCCACCTAAGTAGCCTACTGAGCCGACAGCCTACTCAGAAACAATGCACGGAGTTGGCAATAGCATTCTAGATGCACAAAATAGTTTGAAAAGTTTTCTAAGTTACGAAGTTTTCTACGCTATGCTACACCTCGCTATGTAACATAGCAAGCTTCAAAAGATGATTGAAGAATGAAGTGCGACGCTACAATATGCTACATAACGTAGTGTAGCATGGCAACAGCTTCACCACCAGTTCCCCACGCCCAATTTCAAGTCCTTCAACAATGTCCCTTTTCTTCAGGAAGCAGTAGACCATGTCTACTGCTATGTTACATTGAGTTACAAGGTGCAGCGAGGTGTAGCAATCTTGTGGAAGAGATAGAAGGTAGCTCAAAGGGCTAAATCAGCAAGTTTGCAAGTCTCGCGAAAGCAAAGTTCACAAATCGACAAATTTTTTGTGACTAAGGCTAGTTTCTATGCTACGATACGCTACATAACATAGCATAGCATAGCAAGCATGCAACACACATGTAGTGGAATGCACAACAAGATGCTATGCTATGCCAAGCATGCTACGCTACAAAGAACAGTAGGGCATGCGGGTGGTTGTGCGACATCAATGCACTTCACCTAATTGGAACATTGGCACACGTCTCTAGATGCTGATAGCATAATGAAAGCTTGGTATGATCACAATTACGACATAATAGAATTGCATTACAATGGTCATGTAGGTCCAATGGTCATACATGGCACGTGTGGCACCAGCAAGTCAACATGGGCCTAGGGCATATGGCATCCAAACAACCCTTTCCTGTGCCATTTAGCCCTATAAATACCTCGACAAACAACATTCAAAGAGTTTTCCTCTCTTTGGCAGTCAAGTTCTCTTCCCGGCACGCTGTAACACTCAGCATTGTAAGCTTTCTATTTGACACTGCAAATAGTTAGCATTTTTAGCTGGTATTTTGTTCCACCTCCTTGTCTATCACCTTGGTAGATCCCTACATTGTCAGTGCCCAAAGGCCACGTCCAAGCGCACAACCGATTTTTCTCTACACATCTTGGTTACTCTTGGGACCTCTGCACTCCGCCATGCTGTGCAACCAACTATATCCACCTTGACAAAGCAAGCTTGTAGCTTTGGAGTGGTGCATTTTTCTAACCATATTTTACTTTGTTTCCTACTTCTTGTGGTGTTTCTTTACACTATTTTTTTCTTCTTTGTTCACTTTCAAGCATTAATCTGCATTTCCATTCCTGTTTTAAAAATATATGTTGCAAAAGGCTATATAGACACTGATTAAGTCCCTGTCTGATCGACCAGACCATTTAGGATGCCCTGTATCTGCACACACCCAGCACAGACCTCCCACGAGTATGGAATCAAAACTATTACACCCGCCATCCCCTCGGTGTTTTCCAGCTACCAACATTTTCGATCACTACACGGTCTTGCTAGGGACACCCTCCTTGAGAGCATCCTTCTTAACAGCATTCTAAATGAGATCACACTCCCTAAGAGCATTCTCCTTGACAACCCCCTCTATTAGAGTGGCCTTTTGAAGAGCATTCTCTTTGAGAGGGCCCTTGTCTGGAGTGTTCTCCCTAGAGCATTGTCATTGAGAGCGTTTTATCAAAGAGTGCCCTCCTTGAGAGTACCTTCCTTGAGAGTGTTCTCCCTAAGAGCAGCCTCTATTAGAGCAGCCTCCGCAAGAGCATTCTCCTTGAGAGTGGCCTCAATGAGAGCATTGTTTATGAGAACACCTTACGTTACACACATGACAGTGTTCACCTTAAGAGTGCCCTTGTTGAGATTGTTCTTTCAGAGAGTGCCCTTCCTAAGAGTGCCTTCCCGAATAAAGCCCTCCCTAAGAGCGATCTCTCTGAAGACACCCTCCTTGAGAGCATCCTCGTTAAGAATGTTCTCCATGAGAGCACCCTTAATTAGAGCAACCTTTTGAAGAGTATTCTCCTTGAGAGTGCCTTGTACTACACACGTGAGAGTGTTGTCTTAGAGAGCACCCTCTTTGAGAGCATTCTCTGAGAAAGTGCCCTTCCTAAGAGTGCCCTCCTTGAGAACGCCCTCCCTAAGAGTGGTATCCCTAAGGACACCCTCTAAGAGAATGCCCTTTCAAAGAGCATTCTCTTTGAGAGGGCCCTCACTAGGAGCATTCTCCATGGAGCATCCTCATTAAGAGAATTTTTTTAAAGAGTGCCCTTCTTAAGAGTGCCCTTCCTAAGAGCATTCTCCTTGAAAGCAGCCTCTGTTGGAGTAGAATCCACAAGAGCATTCTCCTTGAGAACAGCCTCCATGAGAGAATTGTCCATGAGAGCACATTATGTTATGCATGTGAGACTGTTCACCTTGAGAGTGCCCTCCTTGAGAGTGGTCTCCTTGAGGATGACCTCCTTGAGAGCATCCTCATTAAGAACGTTCTCTGTGAGATTGCCCTCCCTGAGAGCTTCCTCCGTTAGAGTGGTTTTTTAGAGAGAATTATCCTAGATAATGCCTTTCTTGATAGCCCCTTGTGTTATGGACATGAGAGTGTTCTTTTTGAGAGTGCCCTTGTTGAGAGCTCCCTTTTGGAGGACACCCTCCTAGAGAGCACTCTCCCTCAAAGCAACCTCCCTCAAAGGGTTCTCCCTGAGAGCACCTTGCATTGCATACATGAGAGTGTTCTTCTCGAGATTGCCCTTTTTGAGAGCCTTCTCTTAGAGAGCACCCTTCATTAGAATGCCCTCCTTAAGATTGATCTCGTTGAGGATACCCTCCTTGAGAGCATTCTCCTTGAGAGCATCCTCCGTTAGAGTGGCCTTCCGAAGAGCATTCTCCTTGAGAGGGCCCTCTTCAAGAGTGTTATCCCTAGAGTTCCCTCATTGAGAGTGTTCTATTGAAGAGTGCCCTCCTTGGCAGTGCCCTCCCTAAGAGCATTCTCCCTGAGAGCGGCCTCCATTAGAGTGGCCTCTGTGAGAGCATTCTCCTTGAGAGTTTCCCCCATGAGAGTGCCTTGTGCCCTCATGTGAGTGCTCTCCATGAGAGTATCCTCATTGAGAGCACCCTTCATAAGAGTGCCCTCCTTGAGAATGTGCTCCCTGAGGATGCCCTTCTCAAGAGCATCTTCCTTAAGAATGTTCTCCGTGAGAGTGCCCTATGTTAGTGCAGCCCTTCAAAGAGCATTCTCCTTGAGACCACCCTCCCTAAGAGCACCTTGTGCTATGCACGTGAGAGCGCTCTCCTTGAGCTATTCCTTTGTGATCAAATTTATAAGGATACAGGATGGTATGGCTGAAAGTGGCTCAATCAACACATATAGGGGAAGGTAGAGTTGACGACTAGTCATAGTGATAGAGTGATATGTGGGTTTCTCTCCTAGGGATGCCTTACCTTACCCATGATATCATGGCCTTGTTGTTCATGTCCATGACTCATGAGCCTTGTTGCAAGGAAGGATAACCCTGGAGAAGGTGCTATCCTCATTTACAATTTAATATAAAAGGCTTGTAGCATTGCGGGCATGTTCCATGGAGTTAGTTGCCCATGAATCCTAGTATCCCAAAGAACCAGGTTTGGCTATCTTGCATTGTGTTTGTCATAAAAATTCTCTTAGATGTTTTAGGAGCCCATTTGTGAGATGGATGCATTGAGTAGATGGGGTGTCAATACTGATGGCTCTACAGGATTGAAAGATCCTTTCAAAAAATGATATCGAATGATTTCGTGAGAATAGTTGTGTTAATTTGGTGTAGTTGAGGTAGCAGAGCATCTCGATGCCCCCCAGGGGGTAGCATTAGGTGCATTCTCTCTCTACCTTATCACCGATTCGATCGCTCAGTAGCACACATGGATAGTATAGTTGCAAGTTCACTTGGACATGCTAAGGAATGAAGAGGGTGTACACTCTGTTATTCTCTATGCACTTGTGGGTGCCTCACTATTCATTGCGAATTGTGGGTTCTAATATTCTACTATCCATTTCATGGTCGTACCATCTCGAAAATAAGCTTTCATGGATTCAAAGACTTACGTTATGCCTTTCCTTAGAGTAACTTATCAAGTTTGAGCACATGCTCAGCCTGGGTAGTAAGTTCTCTAAGGGTTGGGAGTAGTCAGACAAATGTTTTAGGTTCATGTCTTGAAAATCTATTGTTTTGGTCATGTGAAACTCTGTCTTTAGGTTTCATGAAGGAGTTTTTGGTTGTGTGATCACTTAACATCGAATTCAAGTATCTGGAAGCTTAGATCCTATGAGGCCTATTTCTTTATCCTTGGGTGTGATTGTTGCAGATGTTGCAAGATTGATAGCACTATGGGATTAAAATTTCCCCTCTGAAAATGATATCAATTGATTTCTTTTGAACAGTTGCATTGATTTGGTGTGGTTAAGGTAGCAAAGTATTTTAATGCCCCTATGGGGTAGCATCAGGTGCACACTCTCTCTACCTTATCACTGATTTGATTGCTTAGTAGTGCATGGGTATTAGTGGCAAGTTCACTTGCACAAGTCAAGAAATGAAGAGGATGTTATCTCTCTTATTCTCCATGCACTTGTAGGTGCCTCTTTATTCATTTCAAATCATGTATTCTATTATTTGGGTGACCATTTCGTGGTTGTACCATCTTGAAAATAAGCTTTCATGGATTCAAAGAGTTACGTTGTGCCTTTCTTTGGAGTAACTTGTCAAGTTTGAGAGCATGCTAATGCTCAATAGTAAGTTCTCCAAGGGTTAGGATTAGTTGGACGGATGTTTCAGGCTCATGTCTCAAAAATTCATTATTTTGGCTACTTGACACTCTGTCTCTAGGTTTCACAAAGGAGTTTTTGGCTATGCGATCACTTAACACTAAATTTGGGTATCTGGAAGCTTACATCCTATGAGCCCTATTTTCTTATCCTTGGGTGTGATTATTCCAGATGTTGCAAGATTGGAGCCACTATTGGTGGCACTATAGCATTGAAACATCCTCTATGAAAACAACATCAGTTAATTTTGTGCAAATGGTTTCATTGATTTGGTATAGTTGAGATAGTAGAGCATCTTGATGCCACCACAGGGTAGTGTCAGGTGCATGCTCTCTCTGCCTTATCATTGATTTCATCAATTAGTAGCACATGGGTGGTAGTGGTAAGTTCACTTGCATGAGCCAAGGAATGAAGAGGATGTAGTCTCTCTTATCCTCCATGCACTTACAAGTGCCTTACTATTCTTTGTTGATCTTGGGTTGTGATATTTGGGTAATCATTTTATGGTCATACCATCTCAAAAATAAGCTTTCGTGTATTCAAAGACTTACGTTGTGCCTTCCTTTCGTGTAAATTGTCAAGTTTGAGAGCATGTTCATCCTTGGTAGCAAGTTCTCCAAGTGTTAGGAGCAGTTGGATGGATGTTTGAGTCACATGTCTTAAAAATCCCTTGGTTTGACTACATGACACTCTATCTTTGCATTTCACAATGGAGTTTTTGGTTGTATAGTTATTTAACACTGAATTCAAGTATGTATAAGCCTACATCCTATGAGGCCTATTTCTTTATCCCTGGGTGTGATTATTATGGATGTTTTGAGATTGGATCCACCATTGATGGTTCTACAGGATTGAAAGATCCTCTTTGAAAATGATATCATATAATTTAGTGTGAATGGTTGCATTGATTTGGTGTGGTTGAGGTAGAAGAGCATCTCAACACCCCCATGAGGTAGCATCAGGTGCATGCTCTCTCTACCTTATCACTAATTCAATTACTTAGTAGCACATGGGCGGTAGTGGTGAGTTCACTTCCATGAGCTAAGGAATGAAGAGGATGTAGTCTCTCTTATTCTCCATGTGCTTATGGGTATCTTGCTTTCATTGTGGATCATGGGTTCTAATGTTTGGGTGATTGTTTTGTGGATGTTCCATCTAAAAAATAAGCTTTCATGGGATTCAAAGAATTATGTTATGCCTTCCCTTGGAGTAACTTGTTGAGTTTGAGCACATGCTCAACCTTGGTAGTAAGTTCTCCAAGGGTTAGGAGCAGTTAGACGAATGTTTCAGGCTCATGCCTTGAAAATATGTTGTTTTGATTGTGCGAAACTCTTGTCCCTGGGTTTCACGAAGGATTTTTCAGTTGTGTGGCCACTTAATGTCGAATATGAGTATCTAGAAGCCTGCATCCTATGAAGATTGTTTCTTTATCCTTCGGTGTGATTGTTTAGGATGTGATATTTGAGCCATCATTGATGGCTCTATGGGATTGAGAGATCCAATTTGAAAATGATATCATATGATTTTGTTTGAATGGTTGCATTGATTTGGTGTGGGTAAGGTAGCAAAGCATCTCAAAACTCCCACGAGATATCATTAGGTGCATGCTCTCTCTGCATCATCATCATTTGATCATTTAGTAGTGCATGGGTGGTAGTTGTGAGTTCACTTGTATGTGCATAGGAATGAAAAGGATGTATGCTCTGTTGTTCTTCATGCACTTGTTGGTGCCTCGCTGTTGAGTGCAGATCATGGGTTTTGATATGCAGGTGATCATTTTATGGTCATACCATATCGAAAACAATCTTATGTTATATGTTGGAGTAGCTTGTCAAGTTTGAGCACATGCTCAAACATGGCAGTAAGTTCTCCAAAGGTTAGGAGCAGTTGAACAGATGTTTGACGCTCTGTCTCTAGGTTTCACGAAGGAGTTTTTAGTTGTGTGGTCACTTAACAATGAATTCAGCTATTTGGAAGCCTGCATCGTGAGAGGCTTATTTTTTTATGCATGGGTATGATTGTTGTGGATGTTGCGAGATCGAATCCATCATTGATGGCTCTATGGGATTGAAAGATCCCCTCTGAAAATTATATCAGTTGACTTCATGTGAATGGTTGCATTGATTTGGTGTAGTTGAGGTAGCAGAACATCTCGATGCCTCCATGGGGTAGCATCTGGTGCATGTTTTCTCTCCCTTATCATCGACTCGATTGCTTAGTATCACATGGGTGGTAGTGGTGAGTTCACTTGCATGAGCCAAGGAACGAAGAGGATGTAGTCTCTCTCATTCTCCATGCACTTGCAAGTGCCTCACTATTCATTGCAGATTATGGGTTCCAATATTTGGTTGACCATTTCTTAATCGTACCATCTCAAAAATAACCTTTCTTTGATTCAAGGACTTACTTTGTGCCTTCCCTTAGAGTAATTTTCAAGTTTCAGCGCATGCTCATCCTTAGTGGTAACTTCTTCAAGGGTCAGGAGAAGTTGAAAAAATGTTTGGGGCTCATTCCTCAAAGATATATTGTTTTTTTTGAGAGAATGTTTGGGAATGTATTACTAAAAGAATGGTACACAAGTATACAAGTACAAGTGGGGGCAGCCCACCCCGAAGGGGGGGGCCCGGAAACCCACAAAAGATCAAGAGAAAAAACC
>MNCI01010765.1:44824-113933 GCA_015680685.1 Gnetum montanum | reverse complement strand
CGGATGTGCCGTCTAAGCTCCCCCCAGGAGCTCTCACAGCTAATTCCAAGGATGCTATACGGGCAGCGCCCCCCTCCCCCTGAGCCACTGGCGGGCGCTGTGTTGATGCGCTCGGTCAAGTTGCCGTTGCCGTTGCACCTCTTCCTCCTGCAGGCGTTCCTGCTCCTCCAGGGCCTCCACCTCCTGGGCCTGCCGGTCCACCTCCTCCTAACACAGTTCCTCCCTAATCCAGTCCCGGAGCTCATCCATGAGCTGGGCTTGCAAGGTCTCCATTGCGAGCGTATGCTGCCTGTTCAACTGTTGTGCTTGTTCCTGAAGCTGGGCATCGTGGTCGACATGCCACTTGGCCAAGGCCTCAGTCCACCGACTCTATGAGAACCATTGCTCAGCCTCCCGAGCCGCAGCAACTACCTGTTGAAGTTGTGCCTCCCAATGCAGGGGGGCGCTGGGGGGTCGGGCGGGAGGGCAGGGTTGTGGTGGGAGTGGCGGCCCCAGGAAAGGTGGAGAGCAGCCCTCCGTCATTGAGTGGAGGAAGGGGGGAAGTAGGGGGGTCAGCGAAACGGCTCCTAGTGGGGGCAGAGGATGGGCCCGGCTCCCCCTGCCCCCTGACCCCCCTCCACAGGGCCAAAATAAGCCCCGAACAGCAACCCTACCGCTAAAGGTGGAGGGCCTTGAGGAAGAAACGCGGCAGGTTTACCTGGGTGCCCTCCTTCAAGCACCATAGGAAGGTGAAATGTAGACCCTGTAGTTTGGACACATTTCCCGACTGCACAAAGAAGCATTCGACCAAGACGGCGGCATGAGCCCAGAGGCGCGGAAGGGACATTCGAGGGACCTGAAGGCTCTGTGTTCTCAGGGAAAACCCCTCGAAAATGGTCATAGAGTTATGGAGGCCACGGGAGGTTGGCAGGATGATGTCCCTAGTGGCAGGGATCCCTAGGTAGTTGGCCAGAGCAGCCTCTGTCAGGCGAATTACTCAGCCTCGAAAGAAGGTCTGATCGCCGCGCCAGTTGGTAAAGAAAGAGTTGTCAGGCAGGTTAGGGTCCCTGACCAACCATTGCAGCAGGGTGTCCCATCCGCATTGGCAAACCATCCACCACAGCTCCTCATCCGCCTGGAAGTCTGCGCAGTCAGGCTCGTACGTCGGCGTTTGCTCCATAGCTGCCACAATCTCACGCCACAACCGGCAGGTCTGCTGGATAAGTTGCTGGGGGGGGTAGCCTCCTGTGTAAAAACTGTGCAATTCCACGCCTTCCAGGCATACCAAAGTAATAGTGCCGACCAGGAATCGCCGTCAAATTGCCATAGGGGGGGGGTCTTCTGCATGCATGCCAAGTGGTGCGCATGCAGGGGCAGTCATAGATGAAGTGGTTGAGGGTCTCGGGGTCGTGGCCACAACACGGACACGTGGGGTCCTCCATGATGCTATGCTACTACAAGAACACACGTACGGGGAGCGTGGCGGATTTGAGCAGCCAGAGAAAGATTTTTACTTTCTCAGGGAGCCACCCGCGCCAAAACGCCATCCAACCATCCTCAGGGGGTATTTATGGGTCAAAAGGGCACGTGGCTCGAGGTGGATCCAGTTCAGATTGAACATCTGCTGCACGTGCTAGCAGAGAGTCATCCAAGGCCTCGAAACATGCGAACCAGACATCCAGAGCGTGTATTTCTGGTGAAAGATACGGCCCCACTGACTGCACTCCCCCCGAGCATGAGTGAGCTGACAGACTAGCCGCTGCTGCCCCATCGCACACTCATCCTCGAACTTCGTGACCCCCAGGCCCCCCACCGTACGAGGATGGGCTGCACGATGCCAATTGACAAGATGGAGTTTGCTCCCCCCTTTGCCCCCCCGCCACAGGAAACAACGGATCCAGGCATTGATCTGGTGGATGATGGCCGTGGGGGGCATGGTGACCGTCGCCACAAAGCACGTGGTGGCCACAAGGATCCTAGTGGCCATGAGGAGGGGCCTTCGCACGTAAGAAAATGGTTCACCCAGTGATTGATGCAGTGCTCAAGCTTGGCCAGGAGGGGGGTCCAAGAATTGTTCCGCCCCCACTGGAACAGCGGGATACCCAAGTAGGTATCGGTGTTCTTCCCAGGTTGCACGTTCAGAACTTGTGTAACCCGATGCTGCACCTGTAGGTCCACATTAATGAAGTGTGCCACCAACTTGGTGTGGTTGATTTCTAAGCCTAACTCGGCGGCCAATCTGGACAGAGCCAGGTTGATACACCGGGCTTGCGGGACCACCGCCCGGCTAAGAAGAATGGTATCGTCAACGTAGTGCTCAACGCGGCAAGCCACCCCCGCAATGTCAAGGCCCTCCACCCCCGAGGCACTGTAGTAGGATTACATGAGGTCCATGGCGATGATGAAAAGCAAAGGAGACAGGGGGTTTCCCTGCCTCAGACCTCGACCAGGGGAGGAGAAGCCCCAGAGCCGTCCCCCCACGTCAAAAGAGAACCCGGCAGAGGACTGGAGATGCACACACAGCTGGATAAATCTAGGGTCAAAACATTTCCTATGCATGATGTCACGATGGGCCTCCTAGCTAAGTGTGTCATAAGCCTTCACGATGTCAAGCTTGAGACAAAGTCCTGGGAACCCTGTGGCGCGGAGGGAGTGAAGGATCTCCTGCATAAGAAGGACCTAGTCCTGGAGGGTCCTACCCTGGATGAAGCCCGCCTGATTGTGGCCAACCAACTTAGGCAGGAGGGGGCCCAGGCGATTGACCAGGAGTTTGGAGAAGATGTGGATGAGGACATTACACACACCAATCAGGCGAAAGTGCTCTGGGTGGTGTGCATTCAGCTGCTTGAGGATGCAGATGATGCGCGAGCAATTGATTTCATGCCGTACTTGCCGTCTGGCCAGCATGACGTTGAAAGCATCCAGGAGATTGGGGCCCACAATGTCCAAAAAAGCTTTGAAGAACTCCAGAGACCAGCCGTCCGGACCCAGCGCTTTACCGCCTGGCATGTTGTTGATGGTGGTGGTCAATTCAGCCTCAAAGAAGGGGGCCAGAAGGCGTTGATTGTCCGCAGCCGTAAGCACCTTTGCCACACGGACAGAGATGGGCAGGGTGGTGTGCTTAGCCCAAATCCTCCCCCAGTAGTCTGAGAGCTCATTGGTGATCCCCTACAGATCAGCAACCACCACCCTAGCCTGGGAACGGATGCTACGAATGTGGGTATCGCCCCGGGTCTTTGCCATGGCGAAGAATAATTTCGTATGCCGGTCCCCCTCGCGGAGCCATCTAACCCGGGATTGTTTTGGGTGCATGAATCACAAAGGAATTTTTGGTTGTGTGGTCTCTTAACAATGAATTTGGGTATTTGAAAGCCTTCATCCTATGAGGCCCATTTCTTTATCCTTGGGTGTGATTGTTGCGGGACTGGAGCCACTACTGATGGTTCTACAAGATTGAAAGATCCTCTCTAAAAATGATATCTAATGATTTTGAGTGAAAGGTTGCATTGATTTGGTGCAGTTGAGGTAGAAAGAGAATCTCGATGCCCCCACAGGGTATCATCGAGTGTATTCTTTGTCTAACTTATCACCGATTGTCATTACTTTATAGTGGTTGTGTTGATTGGATGCATCCCTCATCCTAGTGGTTGGATAGAGAGAGGATGGGAATGTCCTCATTCTCAAGGAGAATGTGATTTTGAAGATAGGTCCCTATGGCTGATCTTTGTTTATCATTCATAATATGAAAATAGTGTCATGTTCCCTGAGATGGCACATGTTTTCTATTGTTGCGTTGAGATGAGATGAAGATTCGAACCACTTTTTGAGTGATGGTTCACAATGGTTGCATTACTGGGATGCATTCCCAACCCTAATGGTTGGATAGAGAGAGGACCAAAACATTCTCACCCTTGAGAAGAATGTAATTTTAAAGTGTTTTCTATGGTTGGTCTTCGTTTGGCATTCATAATGTGATGATAGTTGCATGTTCCTTGGGATGGCACATGTTCCCTCTTGTTGCATTGAGATGAGATTTGAACCACATTCTAAGCATTGGTTCAAAGTGGTTGCATTACAGGGATGCATTCCTCACCCTGATGGTTGAATAAAGAGAGGATAGAAATGTCCTTGCCCTCAAGGAGAATGTGATTTTGAAGAGAGGTCCCTATGGCCAATCTTCATTTTTCATTCATAATGTGAAGATAGTTGCATGTTCCTTAGTATGGAACATGTTCCATCCTATTGCATTGAGATGATATTGGAACCATGTTTTGAGCATTGTTTTACAGTGGTTGCATTGTTGGGATGCATCCCTCACCCTGATGGCTGATAGTGAGGATAAAAATGATTTGGCGCTTGAGGAGAATGCAATTTTAAAGGGGTACCCATGGCTGATTTTCATTTCACATTCGTAATGTTGATGATGATTGCATGTACATTTCATTGGCACATGGCTTATGTTGTGATGCAAACAATGCCTTTGGCATCGGTTCACAGTTGGTTTTGTGTTGCTAGGATGCATCTCTTGTTTTGCAGGATGTGATAGCGGTTGAACACATGTGAATAGTTTCATTGATTTGGTGTGGTTGAGGTAGCAGAGCATCTCAACGCCCTTACAAGGTAGCATCAAGTGCACGTTTCCTTTTCTTGATCATGGATCTGACCACTCAGTAGTGCATGGGTGCTAGATGTGAGTTCACGTGCATGTGCTGGGGAACCAAGAGCACTTGGGTTCTCTTATCCTTCATGCACGTTCATGTGGCTCATTCTTTAGTGGGTGCCCCAAGGTGGCCTTTGTTAGTGTAGTGTGTACTACTTCCTATGTGGAACTTTGTTCTCATGTAGAAGCATTTTTGAGGAAGCGCTCTCAGGTCTAGTTATCCTAATAGAGGATGTAAGAACCCATAGGCATACCTCAATGTTGGGAATTTGCATGAATTCTTGATAGTGTGGGTAGTAAGTTGTGCACTTGTGTGATGCCCTTAACACTTACACATCCATGGTTGAGAGCAAGGCTACGTTTGTCACCTGTTGCAGTGTCGTGTTTCCTGGGCGTGTGATTGTGGGAACAGTGCCTGTGAAAGATGCTGTGCAAAATCGGTGTGTGGAGGGTTGTTCATGCCTTTCAAGTAAGGAAGGATGATAGTGCCCACCACATGGGTGCCTATGGCATTACATGGTTAATCCTGCTAGTAGTCATATGCTTTTCTCAAAGATTAAGCCATGCATGTCTATGTATGAACTACTTCAAATGGTGAAACTGTGGATGGCTCATTAAATCAATTTTAGTTTCTTTGATGGTACCTTACTACACGGATAACCATGGTAATTTGAGAGCTAATACATGAAGAAAATCCCAACTCTTGAAAGGGATGAATTTATTAGATAAAATGCCAATGCAAGCTTGCTTTTTTGCTTGGTGAATCATGGTAATTGGATAGATTGCATGGCCCTTATGCTAGTGACATCTCATTCAAATTTCTTCCCTATTAACTTTTGATGGTAGGATAGAGGCCTACCATAGTTGTGATGGGTGATAGGGAATTAGGATTTTATTCTAGAGAGGAAGCCTAAGAAATGACTACCACATCCAAGCAAGGTAGCAAACATTCAAATTACCCAATCTTGACATGGGGAGGTAGTGACAATAAATAACAATACTGGGCTCATTGGGTCTGGTAATTGAAATGAGTACAATTTAAACCCCCTTAATGAGGATCCATTGGATGGAATGTCTAGTGCTAGCAGCCATGGTAATTCCAACTCCAATAGTGTATATTTAAGTTTTTCTAGTTAAAAATCTCGTAGTTGGATCTTGGGATGGGGTGGTTAGTCTACCGATCTGATGTGCATTGACCACTTCATTCCTTCTATTAGGGATGTGGTCCTAGCCTTAATTGGCTAGGTCGTGCCTTTGACGCTATTACTTTGAAAAAAATAGAGTGCTCAAAGAAAGCTATGCTCTAAATACATTACCATTGAATAATGCAATAGGATTTCAATCCTATTGTGTTGGCCTTCAAGATCAAAGTAATGATTAATAGGGACTATTGTGGGCATTTTTATTTCATTTTCAGAGGTGAAATTCTTGGATTTATGAAAGACAAACTAGTGTGAAAGCATTTTCCAAGGATGTTTTCATTAATCAAGAATAAAAGTTGGAGGCTTGAAGATGATTAGATACCATCCTAGTCTCAATCATAAACAATGCTAACCAGGGATTGGTGGATGTTGCTTTTAGGACTCTGTCAACACCTTCTGAGAAATTAGAGTGTTTGGGTTCTAGGGTAGTATGCTCGCAAGGCTAAAACTTAAAGGAATTAATAGAAGGGCACCACCAAGAGTGGAGCCTGTGGCTTAATTTAACTAAACACGGGAAAACTTACCAGGTCTACACATAGTAAGGATTGATAGATTGAGAGCTCTTTCTTAATTCTATGGGTGGTGGTGCATGGCTATTCTTAGTTGGTGGAGTGAGTTGTCTAGTTAATTTTGTTAACAAATGAGACCTTAGCCAACTAACTAGCTATGTGGAGGTACACCCTTTACGAACAACTTCTTAGAGGGACTATGGTAGCTTAGGCCATGGAAGTTTGAGGCAATAATAGGTATGTGATGTCCCTAGATGTTCTAGGCTACACGTGTGCTACAATGATGCATTCAGTGAGTTTCTTTTCCTAGTTTGAGAGGATCGGGAAATCTTGGGAAAATGCATCGTGATGGGGATAGATCTTTGCAATTATCGATCTTGAGCGAGGAATTCCTAGTAAGCATGAGTCATTAGATTGTGTTGACTATGTCCTTGTCCTTATACACACAACCCATCACTCCTACAGATTGAACAATCTAGTGAAATGTTTGGATTATGGTGACAATGATGGCTTCACCATCGTCAACATTGTGAGAAGCTCATTGAACCTTATTGTTTAGAGGAAGGAAAAGTCGTAACAAGGTTACCATAGGTGAACCTGCGGTAGGATCATTAACAAGCACATGTTTTGTCTCATTGGTTACAATCTTCTATTTTCATTATAGCGACAAAGAGTACTTGGGGGACCTCATGTGGGGGGCCATCCATGATGGTGGTGTCACACTAGGATGGGACTTTGTGCAACGCTTGTGGGAAGAGCGTGTGCTTGGAGGTGGTGTGAGATGTTGCATCCGAATTACACCTTGCACATTTGAAAAATCAATGGCCCAAAGGGCACATCATCACCTAGGTAGATTTTGGGGGATAAATAAAAATGGGATTGATCTGGTGCATTTAAAGGAGGGGGTTTAGGTTCCCTCCCAATGGAGGACTTGTCGGCCATGGTTGTCGTTATCTATCAAGGATAGCTGGGGAGATGCTCATTTTGGGAGTGGCAATCCACGAATGGAGTTTCTATGCATTGGTGAGGAAATCATTGTGGTTCTTGAGATCTACATTCATGATCAGTGTATGTGTCACAAAAAAATTAAAAAATAAAAAGTTGGACATGAGGGGGACATATGAGGGCTGCTATTTTTTTCCCTGGCTATTTGGTTCTATGAAGAGAGGGGCACGCAGGAGGGAGGGGATAAGATATGATGGCTAGGTGCAATTCTTTTCTTTGATCACACATGTTCTAGGAAAATGGCTTCTCTCAACCGCTAGGATGTAGGGCACATCATTGCTTTGGGCAAATGCTAGGTAGTCGAGGGCATTGTGCCAAACAGTTGCGGTGGTAGTCCTTTGCAGGTTCTCATCCCGTCCACCCGTGGTTGCGTAGCAGGGTTTTCATTTGGAGGGTGGTCATCCCCCCTTGTTTAGATGTTGATGCTGGTCACATCCCTCAGGTGCCACCTGCTTCTCTTTCCCCAATGCAAGGGTGCAATTGGCACTAAGGATGTGATGAAAATCTATCGTGTCACTGTGGTAGTCAACCAGGGTTCATGATGCCAACCACGACTCTCGACAATGGATATCTTGGCTCTCATTTTGATGAAGAACATAGCAAAATGCGATACCTTGTGTGAATTTCAAAATCCCATGAATCATCAAATCTTTGAACACAAGTTGTTCCTGAGGCCTAGGTTGAGGGCACATCTGCCTAGGTGTCGTGAAAATCCTACGGTGCACCTCTTCACCCCATGTGAGGGGGCAATAGATGTGGTTGTTTGTTTCTCCCAAGGTATGGTTGGTTAAGAGTTACTATCATTCTTTCTTTCTCACTTCTCCATGGGCGGAGTGATGGATGGTGGTGGTGGTCTCTACATTTCCAACGTTGAGCGTGCATGAGGTACATTGGCCTCCTCCCCACCCTTCTCCTTTGTTGTGATGTGGGACCATGTGATCAACGATTCTAGGGGGACAATGTTCCTCCTTTGCATCATGCATAGGAGGGGTGATGCTCCCTCTTCTCAGTGACCCCAGTTCAAGAAAGCGTACTTGCTAAGTTTAAGCATATAACTTACAAGGATTCCCCTAGTAATGGCAAGCAAACTAGGAATAGCCCAGTGTGAAAATTTGGTAGCAATTGTCACTCGAATTGTAGTTTGTAGAAGTGTCCCTTGTGGTGAACCAAGCCTAAGTCCCCTAGAATGTGGTTTTGGAGAGGGTGATAGCCCCATCAAGCTCAGACCCTACTACATCACAGTGTGCTATTTGCGAGTTAGTTTGTTTGGGAATGTAGCCCTAAGTGAGTGGTAAATTTCATCCAAGGCTAAATATGCATGAGAGACCGATAGTGAGCAAGTACCACAAGGGAAAGATGAAAAGGACTTTGAAAAGAGACTTAAAATGTGATAGATGTTCTAGAGTGATGGTTTTCCTGGGGCTCTCCCCATGGTTTGGGGGTCATGGAACACTTGAGCCATCCTTGGGTGACTTGAGTCTAACATGTGTGCAAGTTGTTGGGTTTGGAAACCCGCACGACACAAGGAAGTTGAAAGGTGGGATCTGTGTGTAGGTGTGGAGCACTATCCATTGACCTTGATCTTGTCAACAACGGTTTGAGTGAGAGCATGCCTATTGGGATCCAAAAGATGGTGAACTATGCCTAAGTAGGGCGAAGCTAGAGGAAACTTTGGTGGAGGCCTATCAGGATACTAACGTGCAAATCATTCATCTAACTTAGGTATAGGGGTGAAAGACTAATCAAACCATCTAGTAGCTAGTTTCCTTTGAATTTTTCCTAAGGATAGCTAGAGCTGACATTCTCAAGTTTTATTAGGTAAAGCAAATGATTAGAGGCATCAAGGATGCAATGCCCTCAACCTATTCTCAAACTTTAAATAGGTAAGATGGCGCAGCTACCTTGATGAGCCACATCAACAAATCGAGAGCTTCAAGTAGGCCATTTTTGGTAAGCAAAACTAGTGATGCAGGCTAAACCAAAAGTCTAGCTATAGTGCCTAATTGCACACTAATCTAGAACCCACAAAGGGTGTTGGTTGATTAAGATAGTAAGAAGGAAATCATGGAAGTCAAAAATCTACTATGGAGTGTGTAACAACTCACCTGCTAAATCAACTAGCCTTGAAAATGGATGGCACTTAAGTGTGAAACCTACACTCAGCCATTGGGGTAAGCACCAGACCCTAATGATTAGGAGGGCATGGGGATCATTGCAAAGCCTAGGGTGTGAGCCTGGGTGGAGTGGCCCCAAGTGTAGATCTTGGTGGTAGTAGTAAATATTCAAATGAGAACTTTGAAGATTGACGTGGAGAAATGTTCCATGTAAACAACACTTGGACATGGGTTAGTCGATCCTAAGAAATGGGGGAGTCCCTTCCAATGGGTGCACTTTGCATGATATCTTAAAAGGGAATCAAGTTAACATTCCTGAACTAGGACATGATGGTGGATGGAAAAATTAGGGAATCTAGAGATGCCAATGAGGGCCCCAGGAAGAGTTATCTTTTCTTTTTAATAGCCTGCCCACCCTAAAATTGGCTTAACAGAAGATAGGCTCCAGTGGTTGGAAGAGCACCGCACATTCTACAGTGTCCAGTGAACCCTTGACTGCCCTTGAAAATTTAGAGAACCAAGTGTCATTCATGCCTAGTCATACTCATAACCACATTAGGCCTCCAAGGTGAACCACCTCTAGTCCATAGAATAATGTGGATAAGGGAAGTTGGCAAAATAGATTTATAACTTTGGGAAAAGGATTGGTTCTAAGGGTTGGGGCTAGGGGTCATGCCCTTAACCCATGGGCTATTGAGAGCCTGCCTGAGTGGCTTTCATGATGATGGTAGGCCCTTGCTTGTTGGTCAGGTGATGGACATAGAGCATCCTCCCCCTCACCATGAGGGAGGAATTTCCTTAGGCAATGAACAACCAACTTAGAACTATCTTGGACAAGGGGAATTCGACTATTTAATTAAAACAAAGCATTTCAATGGTCCCTATGGATGCTAACACAATGTGATTTCTACCCAATGCTCTAAATGTCAAAGTGAAGAAATTCAACCAAGTGTGGGTAAATGGTGGGAGTAACTATGACTCTCTTAAGATAGTCAAATGCTACGTCATCTAATTAGTGACATGCATGAATGCATTAACAAGATTCCCACTAACCCTACGTACTATCTAGAAAAACCATAGCCAAGGAAACAAGCTTGGTATAATTAGCAAGGAAAGAAGACCTTGTTGAGCTTGACTCTAGTCTGACTTTGTGAAATGACTTAAGAGGTGTAGAATAAGTGGTAGCCGCTTGTGGTGCAAGTGAAATGCCACTACCTTTAACGTTATTTTACTTACTCCATTGGTTGGGAATGGGGCACAACCCTCACTTTTGGACCCAAGACACACCTCAATGCGTCAATCCACGTGGAAGTCAAAGTTAGGTGGGGAGTTTAGTTGGGGTGGCACATCTGTTAAAAGATAACATAGGTGTCCTAAGATGAGCTCAACTATAATAGAAATCTCATGTAGAATAGAAGGGTAAAAGCCCATTTGATTTTTATTTTTAGTACGAATAAAAACCATGAAAGCATGGCCTATCGATCCTTTAGATCTTTGGAATTTGAAGCTAGAGGTGTCAAAAAAGTTACCATAGTGATAACTGCCTTGTGGCAGCCAAGCATTCATAGTGATGTTTCTTTTTGATCCTTTGATGTCAACTCTTCCTATCATTGTGAAGTAGAATTCACCAAGTGTTGGATTGTTCACCCACTAATAGGGAATGTGAGCTAGGTTTACACCATCATGAGACAAGTTAGTTTTATCCTACTAATGATGCGCGCCACGATAGTAATTCAAATTAGTATGAGAGGAACCATTGATTCACATAATTGATCATCATATTTGGTTGAAAAGCTAGTGATGCGAAGCTACCATGTGTCAAATTATGACTGAATGCCTCTAAGTTAGAATCCATGCTAGAGGCAGTGCCTCTTTTCTTGCCAGTTGATACATGACCTGTAGTAGGGACAGCTTCATTGCTGCCATTGGCATGTGACAATGGTACCCCCTGGTCCTACCTACATGGTGAGGTGTTGGGGGCCATGTAGTATCATTTTGAGTGATTAATGAGAAGAATCCTTTGTAGATGACTTAAATACATGATGGGGTATTGTAAGTGGAAAAGTGGCCTTACTGCCATGATCCACTGAGATTCGGCCCTTTATCATCAAGATTCATGATCACAGTCTATCCCCCTCATCCTCTTCTTTGGGCCTTCTCTTTCACTTTTTCTCTGCAGATGCTTGGCCACATTTCATCCCACTAAAATCATCGTCTCATGGGGGTAGGTGGATATGGGTCATGCATTTTTTTCAAGAGAGGGGTATCTCCCCCTTCAGGGACACATGTATCATTACACATGCACACACATGCATACGCAATCCCTTTCTTTTGAGTCAAATCTTGGTCAGCAGCCTCAGAGTTTGAATATGTTTTTTGTTCTCATGATCAAAAACCTCACTTGGGTGGGGGAATTTTTTCATTTGCATCATCAGTAGATTACATCCCTTGTGTATGAGGTCACATAGAGTGGAAGACCACAATGCAAAACTCTTGATGACCATGAGGTTCCTACTTTCAACCATGACTGACTCAATGAAGCTCTTGAGCATTGGCCAAAAAAAAGACACCCTTCAGAGTCAAAGGGTCGACCCAACGAACCCTCATGGCCAATTGCTTACGTAACAGACCCTTGGGACCAACTATAGGCAAACTAGATCCTATGGACCAACCAAGTGTTGGCCACATGGACCCTTAGGATTAAGGTTTGGCCCAATGGACCCTTGACACCATATGCTACCCAAGTGAACCCTCATGACCAAGTGATGGCCAAATGGATCCTCACAACAAAGGGTTGGGCAAACAAACCCTTGTGACCAATTGTAGGCAAAATGGACCCTTGTGACCAAGAGTTGGCCCAATGGAACCTCGTGACCAAGTGTTGGCCAAAAGGACCCTTATGACCAACGGTTGACCCAATGGACCCTCATGATGAAGTGTTGGCCAAACAAACCCTCATGATGAAGTGTTGGCCAAATAGACCTTCATGATCAATTATAGGCAAAATGGACCCTCATGACCAACAGTTTACCCAATAGACCCTCATGACCAAGAGTTGGCCCAACAAATTGGCCAAACAGACCCTCATTACCAAGCATTGGCCAAATGGACCCTCATGACCAAATGTTGGTCCAACGAACCCTTGTCACCAAGTGTTGGCCAAACGGACCCTCATGAAAAATAGTTGGCCTAATAGACCCTCATGACCAAATGTTGGCCAAATAGATCCTCGTGATCAAGTGTTCACCAAATGGACCTTCATGATCAATTGTAGGTAAAATAGACCCTCATGACCAACGATTGGCCCAATGGATCCTCGTGATCAAATTTATAAGGATGCATGATGGTATGGCTAAAACTGGCCTAATCAACATATATGGAGAGAGGTAGCATTCTCCCTGGAAAAATTGCACAGTGCTCTGGAAAGAGTGCTTTCCATTGGAGCACCTTGCATAGCTGCATTGGCACAAGCACTCTCATGAGACCAAGTGTTGGTCAAATAGACCCTCATGACCAAGCATTGGCCAAAATGAACCCTCACAACTAAGTGTTGGCCAAACGGACCCTCATGATCAAATTTATATGGATGCAAGATGGTATGGCTGAAACTGGCCCAATCAGCATATATGGGAATAGGTAGCATTCTCCCTTGGAGCATTGCATGGAGATCTCATGAGAATGCTCTCCATGGGAGCACCTTGCATAGCTATGCTGGCACAAATAGTTTCACGAGGCCAAGTGTTGGCTGGATAGACTGACGTGACCCAGCATTGTCCAAACGGACCTTCATGACCAAGTGTTGGCCAAACAGACCCTCAAGACCAAGTTTTGACCTAATGAACCCTTGTGACCAAGTGTTTGCCAAATGAACCCTCATGACCAAGAATTTGCCAAATGGACCCTCATGACCAAGTGTTGGCCAAACGGACCCTCATGACTAAGTGCTAGCCCAATGGACCCTCATGACCAAGTGTTGGCCAAATGAACCCTCATGACTAAGTGTTAGCCAAATGGACCCTTGTGAGCAATGCTTGGCCCAACAGATCCTCATGACCAAGTGTTGGCCAAACGGACCCTCATGACCAAGTGCTAGCCCAATGGACCCCCATGACCAAGTGTTGGGCAAATGGGCCCTCGTGACCAAGTGTTGGCCCAATGAACCCTCGCAGCCAAGTGTTGACCAAATGGACCCTTGTGACCAAGTGTTGGCCCAACGGACCCTCATGATCAAGTGTTGGCCAAAGGGACCCTTGTGACCAATGGTTGGCCCAAATAGACCCTTGTGACCAAGTGTTGGCCCAACAGACCCTCATGATCAAGTGTTGGCCAATGGGACCTTTGTGACTAATGATTGGCCTAATGAACCCTCGTGACCAAGTGTTGATCCAAAAATACCCTTGTGACCAAGTGTTGGCCAAACAGACCCTCGTGACCAAGGGTTGGCCCGATAGACCCTTGTGACCAAGTGTTGGCCAAATAGACCCTCATGACCAAGTGTTGGCCCGAAAGACCCTCATGACCAAGTGTTCGCCCAAAAGACCCTCATTAGCAAGTGTTGGAAAAATGGATCCTCATGACCAATAGTTGACCCAACAGAACTTTGTGATCAAATTTATAAGGATGAGGGATGGTATGGCTAAAATTGGCCCAAGCAACATATATGGGGAGAGGTAGTGTTCTCCCTGGGAGCACCGCATGGTGCTCTCATGAGAGTGCTATCCATTGGAGCACCTCGCATAGCTACACTACCACAAGAGCCCTCATGAGACCAATTGTTGGCCAAATAGACCCTCATGAACAAGCATTGGCCAAATGGACCCTAATCACCAAGTGTTGGCTGAACGGACCCTCGGGAAGAAATTTATAAAGGTGTAGGTGGTATGGATGAAATTGGCCTAATCAACATATATGGGAAGAGCTAGCATTCTTCTTGGAAGCACCATGGGGTGCTCTCCATGGGAGTACCTTGCATAGTTGCACTAGCACGAGCACTCTCACAAGAAAAAGTGTTGGCCAAATAGACCCTTGTGACCAAGCATTGGCCAAATAGATCCTCATGACCAAGTGTTGGCTGAACAGACCCTTGTGACCAAGTGTTGGGTCAACGGACTCTCATGACCAAGTGTTGGCCAAATGAACCCTTGCGACCAAGTGTTTGCCAAATGGACCTTCATGAGCAACAGTTGGCCCAATGGACCCTCGTGACCAAGTGTTGGCCCAACAGACCCCTATGACCAAGTGTTGGGAAAACGGAGCCTTGTGACCAAGTGTTGGCCAAATGGACCCTCAAGATCAAGTGTTGGCAAAAAAGACCCTCATGACTAACGGTTGGCCCAATGGACCCTCATGACCAAGTGTTTGACAAATGGACCCTCATGAAGAATTGTTGGTGAAATGGATCCTCATGACAAATGGTTGGCCTAACAGACCCTCATAACCAAATTTATAAGGGTGTAGGATGATTTATTTGAAATTGGCCCAATCAACATATATGGGAAGAGGTAGAATTCTCCCTAGAAGCACCACATAGTGATCTCATGAGAGTGCTCTTTATACTGTCTGAAATCATCAATGTAAGGCTAGAAGAGAAAAAAATGAATGCCTAAAGATCTCTAGAGAGATATAGCAGACCCTACCTTCGCATGAGGGCAAGCTGGAAAAACAAAGGCAGAGTGCCTTGAATGGTCTACACATAGATCAAATAAGGACTTCCCCTAGCGTACGTAATGGTAGTGCACCAGGTTATCATAAACAAATGCAAATGTAAACATGAACAAACACAAATAAGGTGTAAATAGCGTAAGCAGAAAATACTGTAAATTGTAAATATGATTGGCAAAAATGTAACTATTTGTATTGATTAAAAATTACAAAGAAGTTCACCAGTCATAATGTAGTTGCAAAATGATTGCAAGGTGAATGTTTAGCCCCAATGTGAAGGGTGTACAGACGCTGAGAGAGTGTAGGTTTTCTGGCTCCAAGGTGTTCGGCATGTGAGATTTGGATGCTCAAAGTTGCTCAGCGTGACCAAGTTTTGTATGGAGAGATTTTCCTAGCATTCTATGCTCTTGTGTGTTTAGAACTACCAACCTCAATTTAGTGTGAGATTGGAATATTTATGCAAGTTTGAGCATATGATTCGGATCTGTGTGGAAGATCCATGGTTACCGGATGCATGGTTACCGGATGCAAGGGTTTAGGGTTGGCCAATAAGTGTGAACATTTTGACCAAATGCACAAAATTTTATAATGTACAGGGTGTAGTGTGACCAAGATCTCTTACACTAGTGTGTGTGATCCACAACGTAAGAGCTTGATATGCTCAAAAATTCAAAATGTACAAATAATGTTAAAGTACAAGAGTGGATTTGGATGTCTATCCTCTGGATCTGCAAATCTGTGCTATTTTTACTCTGCCAAGGCCTCCAACATGTGTAGATCTAGCTCTTGCATGTCTTTAGTATGTCCTTGCATTAGCATCTAGTGTCTAGCATCTAGCTTCCAGCGTATAAAAGTGTTTACGCTAGGTTTACGTTACTGGAAGCATGTTAGCATGACTAACAACGTATGACCTGAAAATAGTGAATTTTGAGCCCATTTTTGACCTATGAGACCCATTTTCAAAGTGGATATGCATGCCTAAGGTTAATAGGGTGCTTCTTTTCAAGTTTAAGCTCATTTAGAGGCTATTTTAGCTCTGTTTTGGTTGGTGATGCTGATCCTTACGCTGTGCACTGTCTGAAAAGTAACCCCAGCGTCACCAAGTCAAAGTGGCACATTTGAGGCCCAAATATTAATTTTCTAGAGGTTGGGGGCTACTAGGGACCTTGGTAAAGGTAATGGAGGGTCCTTGTGCTCACGTTTGGCATGTTTTAACTCATTTTTGGGCTCAAAAATTTGGTGACGCTGAGCCTTACGCTGTGCAGCGTCTAAAAAGTAACCCCAACGTCACCAAGTCAAAGTGGCATATTTGAGGCCAAAATATTAATTTTCTAGAGGCTAGGAGCTATTGGGGACCTTGGTGAAGGTCACAAGGGGTCATTGTGCTCAATTTTGGTCTGTTTTGACTCAGTTTGAGGGCTCCAAAAGTTGGTGACGCTGAGCCTTACGTTGTGCAGCGTCTGAAAAGTAACCCCAGTGTCACCAAGTCAAAGTGGCATATTTGAGGCCCAAATCTTAACTTTCTAGAGGTTGGAATCTACTAGGGACCTTGGTGAATGTCATGGAGGGTCCTTGTATGAAATTTCATCCTATTTTGAGTCAATTTTGAGGCTCCAAAAGTTGGTGACGCTGATCCTTACGCTGGGCAACGTCTAAAAAGTAACCCCAAAGTCACCAAGTCAAAGTGGCATATTTGAGGCCCAAAACTTGATTTTATAGAGGTTGGGAGCTGTTGGGGACCTTGGTGAAGGTCATGGGAGGTCACTGTGCTTGATTTTAGCCTATTTTGGGTCAGTTTTGGGGCTCCAAAAGTTGGTGATGCTGATCCTTACTCTGGGCATCGTAAGCTAGAGCATGACCAAAGTTTACTTAGCAAAAACCAAGCATTTTGAGCCTTAAAAATTTGATTCTAGATGATGAAAGTTGGTGCAATCACCTGTGGGCCCCTAGGGGACCCTGCCTATTGAATCATGGACCATCGGGGGCTATTTCAAAGACCTCCAAGTTTGGTCATGCTGTATTCATGCTTGGGTGGCTACATGACTTAGCTTGAATCTTGTCTGAAAGTGCTAGGCCAAAATTTTTATGGTGTTTTCATTGGCACCTCTTTGTTGATTCCTGGAGGAATCTACCCGAGAGGCATTGACAAAGAAGTAAAAAACACCACAAGCAACTGGGTATCAGACATTGTTCTTTGGAACTTGGCTAGATGTCATCACACCGTGTTCATAAGTACATGGGATTAGGAAATGAGGTTTTGAGATGTATAGGGAGAAGGTTTGTTACTATGGGAAGCGGAATGATCTTGTGTAAACACATCATGTTGGTCCTTGTCAATAGCCAATATCTAGCAGACTTGGGACCAAGGCATGGAATGTGTGTCCTTTGGAGGAATGAGAATCTTGTGTCCTGTTTAAGAGAATTCGTTGTCACAACCAAAGCCACATGATGAGGTGGTGTGTTCTTTGGAGAAATAGGACCCTTGTTGAGTGTTAAAGGGAACCCGTTGTCCAAGAGCCAAAGCCACATGGTGGGATGCAACATGATTATTTGAGACATGAGTTTTTTCTTCCAAGACAAGTAGCCTAAACGTCTGATTTTGGTTGCCATTGCCTTGGGTGCTATGTGTCCTCCACAAAGTCCTTCATGAACTTGTTCCATGATGGTTTTGCCATCGATGCTACTAATGCATACTAACAAAATACCTTCATAGGATAGATGACATAATGTGTCCCCTACTAGTGCATACTGTCGAGAGCGTTTCTGCACTGCATCCTTCTGAGCATTTGTTAGATGTTGAGGTGGTTCACCATGTAGAAGGTACTCCTTTATATTATCATACCATTCCATGGCATGTGTTGTGCTAACAAATGCTATGGGTAGTTCATCAGGAGTGTCAGTTATGGGCTTGGCACAACTCATTATGGAATTGGGCAATGCATGAAACATGTCAGGTGAAATGTTTAGGGCTAATGTTGCAAGTGCATCTGCAATGGTATTGTCACTTCTGGAAACATGTTGCACATCTATGTTTGTGAATTGTTTTAGCAGGTGCTTTGCCAAGTCACAGTATGGTTGTAAATGTAAAGCTTTACATGTGTATACATCTGTGACCTGATTTATGACTAACTATGAGTCACCTCTAACTACGAGTTGTGTGGTTTCTGAAGCTAGTGCTACCATGAGACCTCTAAGGAGACCTTCGTACTCTGCCACATTGTTAGTACAAGGAAAGTTTAAATGATAAGAAAATGATCAGATCTCCCCAGAGGGATATGTGATGATAGCTGCAACACTTTCTCCTCGGTAGGTCGATGCCCTATCAAAGTTTAAGATTGCATCGTAGTTATCAAGTACTGTGTCTATTGTGTTTACATTCTCATTCGGAAACTCTGGGTTGATCATTGCTTGGTCTTGCGTCAATGATGAGGTCATTTGAATGACTATAGCTTGACCTTTAACTGATGATTTTGCTATGTAGTGCATGTCAAAATTAGCAATCATCTCTTTCCATCTAGCTATCTAGTTTGATTCGTATATGTTGTTCATGATAGCTCTGAGCACGTTTTCTTTACAAATGATATTAACTTGGTTACGGAAGAGATAATGTTGCCACTTCTTTAATGAAAAGATAAGGGCAAGGCATGACCTCTCCATGTCATTGTAACATTGTTCGTAGGCTACTAATGCATGGCTCAAGTAGTAAATAGGGATTTCAGTTCCATCATCGTGTTTTTGAAAAAGCATAGATGCGATAGATGATTAGGACATTGCAAGGTAGATGTAAAATGGTTTATTGTTTTGTGGTGGATGAACTATTGGTAGTTGAGCTAGTGCTTTTTTGATGTTGTCAAAGGCTTCTTGGCACTATGGAGTCCATTTAAAATGGACATTCTTGTGTAATAAGTGCTACATAGGCCTCAACTTGTCCGTCATTTTTTCAACGAAACTTCTAATAAACTATAATCTACCTTGTAGACCGCAAAGTTTAGTAAGGTTTCTAGGTGGTTTCATATTTGTTATCACCTTAACCTTATCTGGATCTACTCGTATCCCTATCTCAGATACAATGAATCCAAGCATTTTTTCTGTTTTGATCCCAAAGACACATTTCTTTGGGTTGAGTCTAAGCTCGTATTTTAGAAAATGTTTCAGTACCAAGTCCAGATCTTGTACATGTTGCTTAGTTATTTTTGATTTGACCATAATTTCATCTACATAGTCATTGAGTGAGTTAAACATGTAATCACTAAAGATGAATGTCATCACTCGTTGATACGTAGCCTTGGCATTCTTAAGATTGAATGGCATCATCGTATAGTAGAATGTACCCCATGGTGTCATAAAGGTTGTCCTGAGTTGATGTTCATGATTGATCCTAATCTGGTTGTATCCTAAAAATCCATCCATAAAGGATAACAATGCATGCCCAGTAGTTGAATCAACAAGTTGATCGATGCTAGGTAGTGGGAAGTCATCTTTTATGGTTGCAAAATTGGGGTCATGGAAGTCAATACATAGATGAGTGCTCCCATTTTTCTTTGGGACTATAACCATGTTAGATACCCAATCAACATAGTCCAGAGCTCGAATGAAGCTAGCTTGATAAAGCTTCATGATCTCATTGCGAACTGCCAATGCTACTTCAGGCTTGACCTTGCGTGCTTTTTATTTTACTAGTCTTAGTTTTGGATCAAGTATAATGTTATGCTAGACTATTTGAGGGTCGAGCCCAGGCACATTAGTGTAAGACCAAGTGAATGCTTTCATGTCGTCTTTTAGCACTTGAGTTATGTCACTGGTAAGTTGTGGATTTAATAGAGCACTTAGTTTTAAAATTTTAACCTCGTCATCTGACGTGGTTATGGGGGTTTTGGCTAGGGCATCTTCGATGATGTTATCAGCTTCTAGGTCCAAAGATTTTGTCATTCCTTTAAAGCAATCTAATGTTTCTTGGGTTGATGCCACTAAATTATTGTATGTTGGGGAGTCTAAATCAATGGACTCTAGATTGATTTCCTATTTAATTGCTCCATGTGGTCCATTGATAGACAATGGTATGAAGAGTTTCTTGCTATCCATGTGTTTGCTCCTACCAATGAAACAGGGAGCTATGTCAGCGAGGGTGAGTTTTCTTTTTTCTTAAGAAATTGATTTTACATTTAAATGTAACTGATGGTACACCAAGGGTAGTTTACTGTCATGTCAGGACGTGTGGCAGTTTAAGGCCATATCGGGCTGGGGGATGGTAGTTTAAGGCCATATTGGACCATGTGTGGCAATTTAAGGCTGTACCAAGCCATGTGTGGTAGTTTAAGGCTATACCGGGCCATGCATAATTTAAAATTTTCGTATGTGTTGTCGTTTTATTTTAATTTTGCTTTTAGATACCTGAGCCATACATATATTTTTCAAAAGAAGGATATTTAAACATGCATAAGAAATTATTTACCTTGGAAACATATTGATACAAAGTGAAAACAAACTAAAATAAAAATAAAAAAAAAGATAAAGGATGGAGAAAATACACCACATGTGGATAGGCAATACAAAGGGAAAGATGGGATGAAAGAGTGAGTGATTTGAACATGACAAGCAGCATGAGTCCCCCCCCCCCCCCAAATTTCCTCAAAGCATGAGTTACTTGGCAGTGATGGTAGTTAGCATGAGTGAGCCAGGACAGTGATGCCCAAGTAGATGTGCAGTGTGAGAGAGATGGGGAGACAAGAGAAATAGGAACGTAGGAAAGGGAAGAAGCAAGCAAGCTTGCCGTTCGAAGGGGAAGAACTACTTCAACGTCTTCCACAACTGAGGGTTTCTTCATGGATGGGAACCCCTGACAAGTTAGTTTCCTCTCTCTATTTTTGTTTTCCATTTTTTTTGTTGTTTTTGTTCCAGGAATGGGAAGCAGCGTGAGTCATTAGAGTCGTGGACTTTGGTATGTCTAGATAATTTCTTTAGCTGTTTTGATTTATTTACTACGTCCCATTGTGTTCTATTTGAATCTGGCATTTGGAGCTCTTAGTTTAGGTCACCCTCACCAATGTGAGTTGGCCTTCTTTAGTGTGAATTCTTGCCTTCATGACATGTGGCTCATTTAGCATGGGTTTTTAGTGGGATTCTCTAAGCGTGAGCAGATTTTGTGTTGTGTTTCTTTTGGTGTGATGGTTGGAGTGGCTTCCAGAGTGATTTAATTTCCTTAATGTGAGTGGCTAATTGCTGGACTGTGTTGTCCCTGATTTGCATTTTCTTGGGGCCTGATCATTTTTATTTATGAGCGTAAGTGATGTGTGTCCATAGGCGGCATGAATGACAACCAAAGCCATATTTGTAGGTGTATTCTATTTTTACAATTTTTAGGAGGGCTAGGGTTTTTGCAATTTTTTTTGGTTGTTTTCCCTACCATGAATTGCAGGGTTTGTGTTCCTAGTGTTAGTTGCAGTTCCAGGACTTGTACATGAAGGTTTCAATGCCTGGTTTTGAGATCATGGGTATTTCTTGGCTCCATTTAGTATGAGTGCCTATCCCAGTGTTAGCATGAGTTTATGTAGTTAAAATATGTATGAATAATGGGCAAAAATCAGTGTGAGGGTGATTACAGGATCATAGGCAACATAAGTCTTCGACCCAATCATCATCGTGGGTGAATATTTCAGTGTGAGTATTTTCATGAGTGTGAGTACAAGCTTTCAGTATCAACGTGAGTAGTTTGGTTTCCAATATCAATGTGAGTAGTCTTTCAGTATCAGCGTGAGTACTTTGGTTTTCAATATCAGCATGAGTAGTTTGGTTTTCCCATATTAGCTTGAGTAGTTTGGTTTTCCCATATTCAACAATTTTTTTTATTTTGAATGAATACTAATGCCTGCCTTCGTGTACACTATGTGAGCGACTCAAGTTTTGGTTAAAAACAGGAGAGGAATTGGTCATTTTTTACAAGTTAAGATTATCTCCAACATCAGTGTACTAGCGAAATGAAAACATGGTAAGCATCATGATTTACAAGTAACGGGGAAGGCTTTTTGATCAAAGCCTTTAATTCTAAGCATCGTTATGGGCAATAAAAATATATAGTGTGTAATTTATCAGGTGATGTTTAGTAAATACTGGAACTTTTAGTTTAAAATAATTTTAGTCCATTAAAGTAATTTAACACAACCTTTTATATAACATTATACAATTGGGATAAATCACCTTATATGGCCAATATATTGATTTTATATAAAAGGAAATTGACACCGTACTTTATTAAATTGGTTATTTATTACGCTGATTCATCTATGTGTAAAATATATATTTTATCTAGTCCAACGATAAAATATTGATGTTGAAAATCACATGTTATGATGCCATGGCAGTGTATTTTGGAGCAAAACGTAAGCATGAGTTTATTCCACTGGTCAAATGGGAATTCTTGAGAAATAACATTCAATTGAGTATTGGCATAAGCGCGAGTGGCTTGAATTCCCACAGTTAAACTAATGTGCATAATCTAGCGTGCATAGATTATGCATCCCCTAAGTTGTGGCGTGAGTGTACCTTAGTATTGGTGTGAATAGCACATGTGGGTGTCCGTGTTTATGGGCATAGCGTGAGTTGGGCCTTACGGCACTATTATGAATTATTTTTATTTTATCTTAAGTTTTTTCCATCTTGTGTGCCATGTGAGCATGAGTTTTTGCCCTCGTTTCTATTGTAGCATGAGTTTTTCGGTTTGGGCTATCAAGCGTGAGTATTGTAAACATCTGTTGGCATGAGTTAGGTCTCAACTTGGCAGCATGGGCTATTGAACCAAAATCAACATGACTTAGGCCTCTAATTTGGGTAGCGTGAGCGGTGGTATTGTTGTTGAAACTCAACATTACTAATTTAACCTTGATACTTAGCATGAGTTTCTACACCTTTAGCGTGAGTAGAGCCTTCTGTTTTCAGTGTGAGTTTTGGTTTACCATATAGTGCAGCGTGAGTATTCTTATTTCTAGTACATAGGTGTGAGTTCATGACCAAATCATTGTGAATCTATGGCCCCACACCAGCATGAGTTTATGGCTCCACACCAATGTGAGTCAATGGCCTTATCGTGAATATCTTGTATTGTTTTAATGTTTTTTATTATTATTATTTTTTTGTTTTAAGTTTTTTGATTTATGTTTATTAACTTAATCATTTTTTCTGTGTTTTTTTTATAGGATCATGGAGATGATGGAGCGGGCCCTAATGGAGCAAGAGCCAATGATGTAGAGAGATTTGGGGATCGACCACCTCCTAGCGCTGATGCTTAGTTTTTATGGCTAGCTCTGTCAATTTTTTTGTTGTTTCTGTTGTTTTAACTTGTGTAAAAATGGATGTAACATGAATGGTATAATAAGACAGAATTCTTTTGCCCTATTGGTAATGCATATTTGTGTTTTTAGTGGATTTTAAAATTTTTTATTTCATTTCATTTTTGTTTCCGTGCACACGTGCATAAATTGGAATTGCAATTGATGAATTTAAACAATAAGTGTTGTTCAAAACTTGAAAAGAAGAGTGCAACTTACATAAGATAAATAATAACAACTTTAACAAGGTTTTGTAAACTAGAAATGCTCTAGTTTAAGGCCATTTCAGGCCATGCATGTTAATTTAAAATCATGACGAGATTTAGCAATGGTGTTCTATTTTAAGGCCATTTCGGGCCACAAGAAAACAAGAGAGATTTAAACTATTTCGGTGGGTTTTAAAATAAATTGGTCATTCTTGATCGTGGCTAGTTTTATGTCATTGCAAATAGTTGGTATTTTAATGTCTTTTTGGACAATAGTAGTTTAACGTCATTTCGGACGAGTAGTAGTTTAATGTCATTTCAGACGAGTGGTAGTTTAACATCATTTTAGATGAGTGGTAGTTTAACGTCATTTCGAATGAGTGGTAGTTTAACGTCATTTTGGATCAGTGGTAGTTTAACGTCATTTCAGACGAGTGGTAGTTTAACGTCATTTAGGGCGAGTAGTAGTTTAACGTCATTTCGGACAAGTGTAGTTTAACGTCATTTCAGATTTAACGGTTGAGTAGCTTCTTTAATTTTCAAAGATTGATATGGTGTGTTGGGCATGTTGGTGTAATTGTATATTCAACATCTTCTTCACTAATTATGTTAAATGGTAATTCTAACCCTGAGACGTCTGGGGGAATGACTCCTATGTCAACATGCTCTGATGTTTCCACATTTTGTAATGTTTCCATATCTTCTGGGAGATCATGGTTTGGAGATTGGTTATCATTTTGGTTGCCAATGGGTGTGACATCCTGTTTAAGCTCGAGAGTAGTGTCATCTTGTTTAGGCTCATCGAATTCGACCTTTGAGCCTTGGTTTATGCCTATGTGTGTAGAGGTGTTAGGTGTAGCTACATCACTGTGTATAATGATTTCACCACCTTCATAGGGTAAGTGAATCTCTTGGTGGATGGATGAAGATACCACCTTTAATTGGGCTAACCATGGTCATCCCAATATCAAGTTAAAACTAGGCATCTCGTCTACGACTACAAATTCAGCTGACGTGGGGAACCGGTCCCCTACTATGAAATCCAAAGTTAGTATTCCTTTAACAACCACACGTGATCCACTGAACGATTTCAGGAATGTCATGAAAGTTGGTTTAATTTGTTCAATTAGTCCTAATTGTTCGATGACGGGGTATGGTACTATGTTCATGGTTGCTCCGTCATCTACATGCACCCAATGTATTTTAAATTGATTTACTTGTATAGTTATGAACATGGGTGCAGTGGTGACTCTTCCTATTTTTTCATCTATTTTTATATTATCCATGTTGAAGCTTAGTGATGTATCTCTTGATCCTTGATATGGGGACATTACCACATGAATGGAAGGTTCATTTGCGGGCAAGTCTTCACTAACCAGGATCGATGTTAACATACATACTAAGGCTTCATGATAAACTTGAGAAGTCAACATGAGGTCATACAAGCTTAAAGATGTATTTTTTTGTTTAAGTGCCTATGTGACCTGAGTTAGGGCATTGGCCAAGTCTTTACTATTTGGTGTGCTCTTGCTGGTTGAGACTTGATCCATTGGACCCAACAGTTGTATCTCTTGTGAAATGGTTTTCGTCTGGTCTAATGTGGTGGTTGGGTTTGATGTATCTGGCATTACTGATTTTTTGTTTTCATGGCTTGTGCTCGGCTCATCAGTTGTCAAAGACATAGGTAAAGCATTTAAGGGAGTGGGTTTCGGTGGCCCTAATTCAAGACTTCAACATTATTTTTCCAACTGTTCCCTAGTAAGTCTGTTAGCAAGGTGTTCTCGCAAAGGTCATGGGAAAACCATTGGAGCTTGATCGGGACGTTTTGGGACACATATTACAAATGGAGCAGGTCAGGGTTGAAACATCGTGAAAATTGTGAATTGGCCTAGGGTGAAGATGCATGATTTGGGCAAAAGTTTGCAATAGAAATCCAAAAGATAGAACAAGGCAAAGAGGCGCGCAACACCAAGTCTCCAAGTTTCTTACAAGTTCTAACTTTGTTTTATTTTCTCTCTTTATGCCACATTATGCAACATAGTGTGATGAAGCTCGGCGTAACTCTGCTTAATGTAGCTTGATATTAGAAGGTAACTTGCTTCAGTGAATTCAACAAAGTTTAAGGCCTAAACAACGGACTACGAATTGTCTCATATTCCACCAAGTCTTTTGTTTAGGACTGAATTTACACTCCATTACGCAGAGCAGCGTAATAAGCCTCGAGGAACTCAAAGTTAGAGTCCAAAGGAGTGCGGCAGATTGACTTCTTTTTTCTATAGACTGGTCACTTTACACTTATTACACTACGAAGCGTAAACAAGCATAACTTATTGTGAGGTTGACTATTTTTATGCTCCATTACGCTTTCCTGCGTAAATAAGCGCAAAGCAGCTTGAGTTAACCACTTTCACGTTCTATTATGCTCTGCAGCATAAATAAGTGTAACCCCTATAGAATTCATTACATTACGCTTGGCTACGCTACGTAGCATAAACTAGCGTAATGTAGCATAAAATCAGCTAAGGCAGTACTAGACACACACCTGCTATCCATACGTAGCAATATGCTTATCAGCGTATCATAGCGTAATCATGAGGCAGCTTCAGCAGGAGTGGTTTACAGTGTATTTCACCTCTCTCCCCTAAAACATGATGCAACATGACCAGTTTCAACATAAAATTTACCAAGTCAATGACACTTTGAAAGTTCGAGACACGTGTCATCAGGGCCGTGCCTTCTCCACATGATACTGAACCTATAAATACTCCAGTTGGTAAAAAAGAGGAGGGGGGAGATTGTTTGAGCATTGGCAGCAGGAGCATTGGTGGCAGGAGCGATTAGTCTTTCAGTGAAAACACTATCCTCTTCATTGGTGATCATTGGTAGCTTTGAGCAAAGATTACCAAAGGCAAAAGGAGCAGATCAGAGATCGAGAGATCATCTGGTACAATTAGCAAGGTCTATTGATTAGAAACAATTGATCGACAGACATCTAGGCTTGACCTTCCTTGCATTCCTCTTTTGGCTTACGAGGTAGATCAAACTTCATTCTGTACTCCTTTTTGGACATTTTCCTCATTGTTTTGTGTATGATTCACACAAAGATAAGCAAAGTCTACCATTGGAATGCTATATGCAATATATTCAGCTTTTCAGTCAAAACATAGATCTCAGAATCTAATCTTTCCTCTCGCATTGACGTTGTCATTATTTCAAGTTCTTTACATTTTTTCTACTCCTTCTATGATTCATCGAATTAATTCATTTGGTGGAATATATATATAATACATATATTATCACGATATTTGACAATTTACTGATTAAGTAAGTCCCTGTCTAATCAATAAGACCGTTCAGGGCACCTCGGATTCGTTTTCTCTAGCATGGCCCTCGCATGGATCTGTGGTAAAGACTGTGTACACAGATCTTCACTCGGTATTTCCAGCGACTGATGTTTTTTGTCGTTACAGTTTTCTGGTGCTAGAAGGAGGGCCTGAAACTCTGATCCGTATTCTACAGGTAGCCCTATAAGCAATCCGTACCCACATTCACAAAACGTAAATGTAATACCTCTAGGAAAGTTTACAAAATCGTGTGGTCTAGATTGGTCATAGTAATGACTCCTTTGGAGTCCTACAGGGTAGAAAGCCAAATCATAACTTTGTTTTACCATCGCCTTTTAAACCTTTTCGTTGTTGCCATCGATCTACCTGAGAGATGGATTTTGCACATGCAACCACTGCTGCTATGATCGCCACTGACTCGAGTGCCCTAACTATAAATTCCATTACCATTCCTGAATCAGCTTTTAGCGTGATAGGACCTCAGGGACCGTCGCATTGTTCATTGCGATTACAGGGCAAGGATCCTTCACTCATCATCTTAACTCCTGAAGAGTATAATTTCATTTGCATCAAGATCTAGGCAAATCTTGCCCTTAGCCGAGCCAAGATAGAAGCAAAACAAAATTACGAGCTGATCCACAGAGGGGTTCAAGACTTCATTTCTACTACATATGACATCATCCCCCTGACCGATCATTATCATGAACTTCTGTCCCAACTAGCTATGGCTAAGAATCGGACTACATAGTCTATTCTAGAACCTCAAAACAAGGAGGAGGAGGAAGATGAATTCGCAGCTCAGTCTGAACACGCAGATTCATACCATACCCTTAGCCCTCATACATACGTGAATCCCCTGTTTAATTCTCTCACCGGAGAAGCTACCCATCTCAACCCAACTATGATCACCCAAACACATATTCCCATCGTCTCGTAGGCCATCACACAATCCTCAGTCTTGCAGGTACAAATGCCATCCAAAAATAACATGGGAGTAATCCCCTTGCCACATGTAATCAGTATTCCGTCGGTGATACCTACGTCTACTGCACCCCATTTCATTCCCCAACTGCAGGTCCATACCACGCCTATAACCTGCCCAGTGCAAAATTCAATGCAAACCTTATCGTCACAGCCCATTACAAGGCAACAGATCGCAGCCACCATTCAATCGCAACGATCTGTTCAACAACCCATGGCTAGTCAGTGGATCACACCTGTTGCACAACATAATCAATCTACATTCTACGGTGTGAAACCATTAGCTACATCTATCACACATGTCCCATAGGTAACTGCACAACATCCCTACACTCTCCATCCTACACATCCAGCGACGACCAATTTTTTCGCATAGCCTATCGGGTGATGGGTTTCACAAGCAGCTCTGTCTGTGGGGACAATCCCCATTGCACCATCTGTTAGCCAAGCTATCACTCCCTTCCCATTGTTTGGCATCGCTGTTTCAGTCCAACCCCCTACTCCTCTAGCGCCAACTTCATCATCAACAAGTTTGGATCAAGCTTTTTTGCTTATTCATACCCTCACTGAGGAAGTTAAGCACCTTAAAGCTACTGGCTCTGATACGATACAGGTCATGGAATTCTACCATGATGATCCCATCAGCCCAGTAGTCCCCATGCTATCATTGCCTCCAGGGATGTCTTTGCCCCATTTTACTAAATACAACGGGGAAGGTGATCCTAATGCTCATCTCGTTACCTTTAGGTCTGAATCCTTACTACTACAACAATGGCCCCATATGATTATCCGTGTCTTTGTAATGTCTCTGGTAGGTAAGGCCTTGGATTAGTATCAAGCACTCCCTTGCTCTTCCATCTCAACCTTGGAAGAGCTCCTAACACAATTTGTGACTCACTTTAAATACAATTTAAAGCTAGAAGTCATGTTAGACCAACTTATGAGAGTGAAACAAGACCCGCTCGAGCCAGTCCAGAAATTTATACACTGATGGAGCACTACTCTGAATGAAATCTGTGAGCCTATCGCGGAAGCCCATCTGTTGGCTATTTTCAAAGGAGCAGTTAACGAATTCATCAAGTATAAACTATACTGCCTTTCCCCTCGCTCCCTGAGTCAAGATTTCACGCAAACTAAGAGCATCCAAGATGCTGTGGAGGCTAGCAAAGACCCAACATATGTGGCTTATAAGAATGCCAACAATAAGGGTAAATACAAAGGTAAGACAACAACGACGATAGTAGCTACGCTGGTCGAGGGCACCAAAAACAAGACTAACAAGAAGGCACTCACAGCGCCTGCGGAGACCACGACTAGTGCAAGCAGCACCAGCCAAGAAGCACTTGCCCCTGAAAAACCCTCACAATCAAAACCAAACTTCGAGCGTAAAGATCATTTAAAATATACAGCTCTGCCTATAAAGCATTCAGAACTGCTAAAACAATTATTAGGAGTAGGATATATTCAAAACAAAAAAGTATCCGAAGAAGCTCTGCAGCATCATAGGCGCCATTGTGAATTGCTAAAGAATCCTTCGTTAGCTCTACCCAACGAACCGCCAGTCCCTAAGTCTTTTAGGCTAGACCATTTTTGTGACTACCACTAGTTATGTGGTCATGAAATCGATTATTGCTGGGTGTTGAAGGATGATATTCAATGCATGATTGATGATGGTTCTTTGAAATTTGACAGTAGTAGTCCAACATGCCCCGAAAACCAGGCGATGCATGTGTACAAAGATCCGTTAAATGCAAATAATGCAATGTACACCATCAACATGGTAAGTACGGATAATGAGAGGAAGGTACCACCTAAACAACTCTTTGTGTTACATGTACCTATCAGTTCACCCTAGGAGGTGAGTTCTTCATCAGTAGTTAGCAGCGCCTCGAGGCCACCCTTTGTTATTCAGACACCCTCTCAAACTATAACTCAGTCTCACATTAACAATAAAGCCACGGTCATGCCCACACCTACTCCTAAGGTTCCTTTTATCCTTAGGGTACAAAAACCACTAGCTACCCCTTTTACGTAGGGGCGAGCCTCTAACCAAAACCATCAACTATCATCCAATAAAAAAAAGGAAGGATATGCGTCAATTAACGCAACTAAAGATCGCTCTACGCTAGGGTTTGCTAAGCCCAGACCCCTAGCTTCTGCACCTTTGGCTGCACCTCCTGGGCAAGACAAAGGTACAGAAACATAGCTACCTCTCCTTGGCAGAAAGAAATACAACTCTCCGATCGACGCTATTCCACCTCGCGAAATTCGTCTCTTCGGGCGAATGGAAGAAGAAATGGCGGACAAGCCACCCAGCAGAGAGCGGGACCTCCTCGACGCATTTACGCAAGTTAAGTAGGCTCTAAAACAAAAGAACACAACATTGAGCCTCTATGACTTGCTTATGATATCTCAAAAGCACCATGAGGCTATGGTCCGTATGCTGACGTTCATACCTATGGATGAAAGCTTACCAGTGGAAGAGGAAGCGATACATGCTGTCATGTTTCCCCCCACCGCTGAGCGATCTAAACCTACCCCACTGACCTTTCATGATGAATCCATCAAAGATGATCCTAAGAAAGGTCAAGTGAAAATAGAATCCATGTTCATCACCATCCGGGTTGGTCAACATCGGATCCAGAGGGTGCACGTTGATGATGGTGCGGCTACAAATGTCATCCCTTATCCTATAGTGGATACAGATCAGTCCTACGATGACATCGTGCCTAAATTCATTCAACAGGGCATGAGTTCAAGTCAAAGGGATGGTACATATCAATTTCATGGTAGGAGACTAGTTCCCAGTAGACGCCACGTTTATTGTCATCGAGGAAATGCCCAGCTTCAACCTGATTCTAGGGAGGTCTTGGCTAGCCCAACTGAGGGCAGTTTCATCACCGATACACCAAGAGATACATCTACCTTATGCAGGGATAGAGGTAATAATACATGGTGATGAAATAACTCCTAGAATCATCAATAACATCGAGGAAGAATAGGGTTCAGAGATCAAAATGCTCAAAGATCAAACCCATGTCCAAATTCACGAACAAGTCGAAATGACTAATGAGAGCCTAGCCTGGGCTGACCTACCATTTGAAGGAGAGGAAGATGATGTGAAGGAGTCAAGTCATAGATCTCCTCACCCCTACACACCACTCAACGTAAAAGTTATCAAAAAATAATTACGGGCTAGCGATTGACCTGTGTGGTATTTACACACATCTTTACACTTTCATTAATTTTGCCATTTATGCTTATCAGTTTTAACTGTCAGTTTTTCTTAGCATACATATATTTATGTCTTCTGTCGAATACGCCATTTACATTCCCTAGTTACACAATCTATGCTTCTTAACTCTTATTAGTTACATTAGTACAATTACGCAAACATTTACACCTTTATTAATCGCATTCTCCGACATACGCAAATGGCCCGCAATGGCCTAAAACTAGTAACGGCCTGCAATGGACTTAAACTAGCAAACACCCGAAATGGCCCTAAACTAAAATACCCAATTTCCATCTTTATGCAAACACTATGTAATGGCCCGCAATGGCCTTAAACTGGCAACTCCATTCTACAGTCATAAAAATGCCACCTACCCAAAACCTTCAACAATTCTATTTACGCTTTGTATAAATAAAGACAAAAATTAGAAAAAAACATGACATAAAGAAAATTTCATGATTAATCATGCCAAAATTCATATTTTCTTTGTTTCATCTCATAAATAAAATCGTGCGTAATCATAATTATGCATCCCCTCTAGCACCACTGTCTCCCATATCCCTTAACTCTACCTCTAAGCCTAGCAAATCGTCTTCGTATGGGCCATCCCTTTTAGGAAGTATTCCCTGATGAGGAACATCATCTTCATAGGGTTCTTCCACTAACACTTGCTCCCCAAGGTGACAATCTGCATCATTACGCTCTCCTTCCTAAACGTATGCCTTGTATCGTCCGAAATCATCGGTCTCCGGCTGGAAGGAAACAAAGACCGTGGGATCACAGGACGTGCACAGAAGACCTTACCTTCGCCTGAGGGTGAGCTGGAATGAATGAAGGAAGAGTACCTTGGGTGATTTGCACGTGGATTAGACAAGGATTTCCCCAAACCTACACCAAAGTGCAATATGCTGGGTTATACATGAACGGCGTTACAAGCGTAAATCAGAGCGTAAACAGCGTAACTGATGCGAATAGAGCGTAAACTTAAACGAGCAAAAATAGAATACATGCAACAATTAATTCAAACTGTAAAAAATTTTGGGAAGAAAATGTAACAATGGCATTACAGAATGAGAGTACAATGCACCGGTCTAATGCAGTTGTGACTGGGACAGAAGGCAGACGAAAAGCCCCGGTGTATGCAGGAATGACTGTGGGCTGGTTCGCACTGTAGGCACAGTGTAGAGGCTGTATGCTCAGCGTATAGGGTTGTCCAACATATACAATTTTTTGCTCTAGTTCTCAGCGTCTCTGCTCTCTTGTTTGCTTTGGGATTTTTTTTTCAACCATCCTTGATCTCGTGAAAAAATTGGGCTTTTATACAAGTTTTGATGTCAGACTCGGGTTGGGTGACACGTGGCGTGTTGACTGGGTGCAAAAGTGTAAAATTTACAAGTGTACAATAGGTTACATTTGCTGGGTGTATACGCTAAGTGTATATGCTATATCAGGCGAGCATAGACTCTGGGTGTATACGCTGGATGCGCTGGGTGTATACGCTGGGCATATACGCTATGGATGCTGGGCGTATACGCTAGGTGTATATGCTGATGGTTGCTGTCTTGTACCAAGTCTTGCTCTGCAGTGCTGCTTCCATGCTGTCTTCAAGGATTTCATGTTGGGCGTATACATTGGTTGTACCTGCTGGGCGTACATGTGAGGCGTGTACGCTGTGAACTTCGGGCGTATACGCTGGGCGTATATGCTGAGAATGTCAGGCATATACGCTGGGCGTATACGCTGTGGATGCTGGGCGTATACACTGAGAATGTTGACTTGGGCGTATACGCTGAGAATGCATACTCAGTGAAAATTAAGCATATGATATCTGAAGTTGCCATGTTTGATAACAGATGTGGCCGTGGTCGTCTGCGGGACCCGGTGACTTGCTTCTTGTCGAAAAAGTACTAAGCTCAAAATTTTGTGGTGTTTCACGCCTCATCCTGTCCATCTTCTTATTTCATTTCTTGTAACTACATACAACAAGTACATCAGAAAAAGCCATGATAGGAAAATTCAGAAAATTTAAATTCAATAACATTCAAACTTACTCGTGATGGTCCTACATCTGCAGCAAAGGGGAGTTGATCTAAACTAACCCACAGGCGTTGGATAATCTCATCTTCGATCAACTTAGATCAAACCCCATTCCCTAGATCAGTTCCAGCCTTGACCTTCCCTTTCTCCATGCTAGTCCACCGAGGTGGTTCGGGGAAGAAGGTAGGGACTGTGGTCTCCCCCCTGGGAAGAGTAATTTCTCTTTCCGAGGACGTGCTCACCGTCACTTGCTCCTGGAACTTCTCGAAGGCCTCTGATGCACCAATGACATCAAGGAATAATCGCAAGGATTGAGCTTCAATGGTAGAATCTCGATCATGCTGATGATAAGCAATACTTTCTCGCTCATACAGATGCTTATGATCTTTCTGCTTCTACCCCCACTCTTGGACACTTGCAAAAAAGTCCTTTTAGTCCTGATTTTTCTGGGCCAAGAGCTCCATTTGCATCCTTTGCTTGACCAATTCACAACTAGTTTGTATGCTGTTTTTGACTACGGTCCAGTAGCGAGCATAGTCAATGACAGCTGTCCGCTAGTCCTCTTCACCTGTTCCTCAAGCTTGCAAGAATTCACATCGCGACCTTCATTCTCCAACCTCTTTGGTTAGAGACATCCTTTCATTCTCTGATCTTTATAGCTTCTTCTAGAGGTCTTCATTGACATTCTGACTCTCCCACAGGGAGTGGGTCGAGCATAACACACATTTACGCATTTCTTCATAAATGTTGCATGGCATGACTGTTCCTTCCAATGAGGGCTCGGTGGTGTCCAGGTCAATGGGCTCCATAGAGTCCCATTGAAGGTGAGCTCCTAATGACAAATATTAGGTCAAATGTAATTAAATATTGTAGACTTATAACAAAATAAGCATACCATAGCCACAACTTACCAGCCCTGGGATCGAGCGCTTAGAGTGCTCGATCATATCACCGAGGACACCTTTCATAAAGGAAAATTTATCTGGGAATTCCCCCCACACTCTGCTTACAACAGTGGATGGAGAATCATCTCGTTCACCTATAGCATAATTAAGTCAAAATTTTTGGCTAATAATAGAATCCCTTAAAAATTTCAATGGACTGATTACCTCTTCCTGTCCCAGTGGGAAGTGCATCAATGTTCTCCACCTCCACTCTCTCTTCGTGCACAAGGGTCTGTGTGTCACTCACTCTAATAACTAGGGCCTCCTCTTCCAAAACTAGGGCCCCTTCCCCATGCTGTAACACCACTACCCCTGTCTCAGGGGTCAACCGCTCTGTAGGTATCCCTGTTCATGCCATATAACACACTTAAATAATTCAAAATACCTTGAATAAGTTACGTAACACAACAAAAATCATAACTTCTACTATATCCTCTTGCTTACCAGGTGGAGGCTTACTTCGCTGAAACTTGACTTGTACAGTTTTGCCTATGCCACCTGCCGGCTCCACAGGTGCCTCGGTTAGACGAGGCCTTTTATGCTGAATCGAAGCATCCACTATTTCTGTAGCAAGGCACTTTCCCCGTAACACATCACTGGTGTAAGAGGGAAGTGCCCCACCTACACTATCAGAGCCTCGTGTTCAAGGTGCTGCCACATTCTTAGTTGTTATAGAAAGCAACTCCCCAATTCCCTTTAGAGGATCCTATGATCGGGTAGTGCTGAAGAGGTGGAAGATCTAGGGTTTGAATAACTGGTCTCAGTCTTGTAGCACCCAGACCCCATTCCTCTGGACCATCAAAAATTTGGCAAAATGCTGGAGGAAAGCTATGAAAAAGATGAAGTGCACACTGAAATGGGACTCAAGCTTTTGGTGGAGCCTAATAATTTCAGTGCATAACCCCTCAGCGAAATAGCTTGCCCAGTCAAATTGGGTCCCTTTCTCAATCACCTCTTGCATGATACAAGCCTGTTCTATGGTGAAGAACTTCCCTTGCAAGAGTGTTCTGGGGAAAGCCCAGGCCCAAAAGAGGGGATAAATGGTCTTGGAAACCTCTAACTTGATCTTTTCACAAGGAATCCCCTTCGTGTCCTTTTTAGTCCCTAGCCACTCCTCCAACTCTTCCTGACATTTGACACTTCTCCTCAACTTTTCTTCTATGAGAAGACCATCGGAGGAGACGCTGAAGAGGTCAGTAAATAGCTAAGCATCAACGTCAAAATGTACACGCATGTTACGCACATGCGTGCAAAAACATTCAGCCCCCTCACTGAAGAAGTTAACCAGGGTTAACATTTCTCTTGCGGGGACATCAAGGGTTACAGCCAGGAACAAATGCATCAGCCTCATCTCCTGCAGCTTAGTAACTAATGCAACTTGGGCTACTGCGTGGCCAAGCCAGCATTGTGCTTCCTTTATGTCACCATAACGAAAGAGGAGGGTATTCGCCTCATGGCCAATAATCATGATAGTAACTTCCTGGGATTCCCTAACTGATAACACAAGACACAAGTCAAGATAGCAAAGACAATGTTACACAACATTTCAAATAATAATATCCTATAACTAATTGTAATGGTGAAACCTTACCAGGTTCGAATGGCAAAGGAAATGGAGGAAGCTTCCTTTGCACGTCCACGAGGGTAACGGGCAGGTTCAACATCCATTCCTCATGTAACCATCCAAGGTTCTGACAACTCTTGAAAGAATCAGAATAACGGGTAGGATACTCAGGAATTTCAAAGGCCATTTTCCCCATGACACCGGCGCGTACGTTGCTAGTGGACGTAAACTCATTTATCACCCTTTCGGTCAAGGACAATGTATCATTATTGCCCAATAACGCATTTTCATTGATGAAGAACTTGTATCATATAGCACATTACTATCCTATGCTCTACAAGTTTAGACATTAGAAAACGTATTAATATCACCGCAAGTAAAATGACTTACCTACCTGAGTAATACACTATGCCTGGTGGATTATGAAAATAGGTTGAGACATGACGGGCTACGAACAAAGTGTTATAGGCATGATAACAGCTAAATTTGGGCATCTCCCAGATCCAACTTAAATGCCTCAATCCTTTGCCGCTAAGTTCGCAGTGTTGAGGTGGACCAGTATCAATAGCTCCATTTGTCAGGAAAGCCAGAATGCCTTGTGTAGAACCAACTAACAAATTTTTCAAGATAGTTGCAGCCACATCACCCAACAAATGCGACCAAACGATGATGCTATAGTTATGCAACAAAAACTGCAAAAACTCCAGCGCACCCTTTCGGAACCATATTACTTTCCCCTGCAAACGAGTCTGAGGAAGAGGAACATTGGCTGCGGGAAGGTTTATACAACACAAAACCCTGACTATGTCCAAAAAATAAGGATAGGTTTCACCATTATGCTATATAGAACATAAACATGTTACCATCTAGATTTCGTTGCATGCTTAGGAAAACTATAGAAAAACTACAAATTATGCTTTAGCCATACAGCCAAGATTGCTTAAACCTTTGCAATAGTGCAAGGTTTGTCTCAGACAATGGCGATAGACGCAATAATGCTATCTAAACCCTTGTTCTAATATGAGGTCTACATTCCAAAACTCTAGTTTACGCAGATGATGCAAAAGAATAAACAAAAGAGAAAGCATATCACCGAAAGCAATACGAGTAAGTAAGGGATGGCCTACCGCTTTAGGGGAGTAACATCTCGTAATTTAACCAAGGCCTGTGAAGCACTCTGCAGAATCCCCTGTACTTCATCAATTTTTGCCAATTTGGCATTCTTTCCTCTCACCTTTGATGCCATAGTTACAGTCCTATAAACCTTCACAAATAACGCACTGCTATCTTTTTCTCTTTCTCCCTCTCTCTGCGATAGCTAAATTCGAATTTGCAATAGCCAACAACCTGTTTTCGATAAGAACCACCTACTTATAATATGCAAAACTAACCAACTTGATACCCAATTAAAGCAGGACTTGCCCAAACGCTAGTGTCAACATGAGCTGGAACCCGAAGATCAGGGTATTATTGCTACAGATATCGCATGCATTACGGTCCGAAACGACCTTAAACTACTACACCTTATCACTTCATAATCAAGTCACATTAATTACAGGCTGTTCATGGTATTCAAAATTCAGTTAGCTCTTCACACTTGGTAATTTCATACCATACCTTTTTCAAACTAAACCAAGCATCATACGTTAATACGGATGGCATTTAACTTAGCATTTTCCTAATTACTTTCATATTTGGCAATTTTGCAGGACAGTTGGCAAATGGATGAAACTTTATCTGCACCCCTAGCCTTAATAGGCTCACATGGGGGAATCATTAGACAATTTCATCCCACATTAGTAGAAACTAACCTTGCCCTCAATGATGCAACCATAGCCACGTTGGAAACGTCTCTAGACTGGCCAGAACAATCGATGCGCACACTAGATTTGGAGGCTGGGGATGTAACCGAAGACCCCCTTAACGAGGTCCCTATGGTTACGCATAAAGGTCAGAACAAAAATCTTAAGGTTAGTTCCCTACTAGACCAAAAGGCACATGACAATATAAAACAGGTGCTTCAGAATAATGTCACAATATTCGCATGGTCATATGAAGATATGTCAGGACTAGATCCAAGGCTAATACAACACAACATAATTCTAGATCCCCATATTAAAGCAATTAGACAAAAAGCACGAAAAATTAAGCCAGAAGTCATGCTAGCAGTACGTGATGAGATCACTAAGCTATACTAGGTTGGTTTTATTTGTGTGGTCGATTACTCAGATTGGGTATCTAATATTGTAGTTTTCCCTAAGAAGACCAGAGGGATATGCATCTGAATAGAATTCCGAGACTTGAACAAAGCCACAATCAAGGACAATTTTCCGCTACCGAGTATCGACCAACTAGTAGATACAACCGCTGGACATGCACTTTTATCCTTCATGGATGGCTTTTCAAGCTATAACTAGATTCACATCAACCCATAACACTAGCTGACAACAACATTCATGACACCCTGGGGGACCTTTTGTTACACAATGATGCCTTTTGGTTTAAAAAATGTCAGAGCTACGTATCAACGAGCTATGATGTACATCTTTAGTGATTACCTCCTAGGAAGACTGAATGATTATGTTGACGATATAGATGTTAAGTCTGTAAGGTCAGATGATCATTTAGAGGATCTGGAGTTAGTCCTTAAAAGATACTCTAAATACGACCTACGGCTCAACCTAAAGAAGTGTGTATTCGGAGTCAAAATCGGACGCATGCTGGGGTTTGTGGTATCGAAAACTGACATACGAGTAGACCCTGACAAGGTCAAGGCCATTGTTGAATTGACACCCCCTACAAATCTCAAGCAATTACGTGGATTGCAAGGGTGATTACAGTTTATCTTGCGGTTCATCTCAAGACTAACGGATAAATTACACCCTATGCAACATTTTCTTAAAAAGGGGGTTAATTTTGAATGGACAGATGATTGTCAGCGTGCGTTTGATAGCTTGAAACAAGAACTTCAACACTTGCCAATAGTATTCCTGCCACAAAGGGATCAGCCGTTCTACATTTACCTCACAACCTCAGACGTAGCCCTAGTTGCATTACTCTTCAAAAAGAGAGATGATGGGTCAGAAGTACCCATCTACTACTTGAGTTATGCCCTATGTGTGTAAAAAATGAGGTATAATGAAGTAGAATGTAATTGTTTAGCATTAGTGTTTGTGCTCAAAAAGTGCAGATACTATCTCTTTCATAGCAAAGTCAATATAATCTGCAAGAGCAACATCCTTAGGGCTATTACGCACAACCTATATGACAGTAGTAAGATAGCTCGCTGAAAAGCTATCACGGAAGAATTCAATCTGCATTACATTGGCCAATCCTCTACGAAAGGCCAAGTGATAGCCGACCAACTAATAACATCACCTATTGACAGTCAGACAACGATAGAGCCTGAATTTCCCGACAAACATGTGCATAGTCTAAGCCCTCTTCTAACAGGCCTTGAAGCAACATTAAATTTTGACTGAGCTTCAACCACCAGAAGCAACAGTGCCACCATGGTCATTACGCTGTCACCTGAGGATGTATGTCTACACGCCTACCGCTTGATCTTCCCCTATACGAACAACGTGGCAGAGTACGAGGGGATCCTCTAGGGATTATTAATAGCTAGAGAGCTTGACGTTTGACACCTGGCAATTAGGTATGATTTGATGCTCATTATAAATCAAATCACAGGAGTCTACACTTGCAAGGCTGCACACTTACAGCCCTACTGTGATATGGCTAAAGATCTTCTAAAGCAGTTCACAGCAACCGATGCCCAACACGTGCCTTGAAATGACAACACACTAGCCAATGCACTAGCTACATTAGCATTGAATGTGCCACCACACCTGTTTGACACTTGTCTCGTCTTAATGACAGAGTGTGCAGATCCTGTCATTTAGATGATGCAAATATCTTCACTACTTGCGGATAGAATGCGAGAGTGGTACGATAACATTAAAACTTACCTCTTGCATGGTGAACCGCCACATGAGCTAACACGTGCAAAAAAAGATGCAATCTGCAAGTGAGCTAGGCAATACATCATCATAGGAGATAGTACTCTTTGTAGATGCTCTTTCGGTGGAGTATTACTTACTTGCGTTAACAAAGACCAAGCATAATGTATAGTCGGCGAAGTTCACGAAGGATTGTGCGGAGGACACGTAGCCCCATAGGCCATGGCCACTAAAATTCGTCACTTAGGATATTATTGGTCGTATATGAAAAAATATTGTCTTACAAAGGTTATAATGTGTGACACATATCAGCGTTACGTGAACCTTATACATGTGTTGCCTACGGAACTACACATGACTCAGATTACATGGCCCTTTCAACGATGGGGATTAGACATTATAGGGCCTATCGCACCAAAATCTTCTGTAGGACATAGCTTCATAATCACCACTATCGAATATTTTATGAAGTGGGTTGAAGCCATCCCTTTGTGAAAGATCACATCTCAATAGATCTGCCATTTTATTTTAGACAACATCGTAATTAGATTTGGCCTCCTGATGACTATCGTGACCGACAATGGGCCACAATTTAGCAGTGTGGAAACCAAATATTTTTGTGATGGCCTTGGTATCAAACAATCTTTTTCCTTTTCTTATTACCTACAAGTGAATGGTCAAGCTGAAGCAATGAATAAGGTCATTATCAATTTGCTCAAGAAAATGCTCAGCAGTAACAAAAGATGATGGCATGAAAAGATCCTCTACGTGCTATGGGCGTATCGTACCACATGTAGAACAACTACAGATAGTACATCCTATAGCCTAGTCTATGGATCTGAGGTAGTGCTACCCCTCGAATTACAAGTTCCTTCTCTGCGGATGGTCCTCTTCATGATTATAAATAATGCTCAACACACCGAGTCTTGGATCATGGATTTGGACTCAGTAGAGGAGAAGCAAATACAAACGCTTGATACCATCGAAAAGTATCAAGATAAGCAGAGGCAGAAGAACCATCATAATCTATAACAATGTCTGATCAAGAAAGGAGATTTGGTTCTCAAGGCCGTTCGCGAGCCAGTAGGCAAATTCTCTGCAAACTAGGAGGGCCCTTTCTTAGTGGCCGACATGTATGGCAACGGTGCATTCAAGCTAGCAGACATCAACAACAATGAGTTATCAAATCCTGTGAACCATATATACTTGAAGCGGTACTACATCTAGCTGCATATCCAGTGTTAACATTAGGCACAGCCATTGTCCGCTACGATGTCAAACTAGCACTTTATGCACACGTATGCCATGATGCTAAACTGGCAATGATCATCCGCCACGACGTAAAACTAGCAAATTGCAATCGTCCGCTACTTTTTAGGCATTCTACTGATTTCTTGAATATGCTAAAAGGCATACTACTGATCCCTTGGAGATGCCGTCACTGCACCCATTTCAGCGGTGACACCTCTAAGAGGTTAGTTTTGTCGTCTGGAACCCCAAAGGAGTTCTCATCAACCACGGCCTTGGGGATCTCCATTCATCATAACTATCAGACCCTGGCTTCACAAATTCACCTAGCTGGTTCTTTGCATAACCAATTGGGTACGATGAGTCTGATTTTCTGTGGCAGCGATATGCTAGGCTGAGCATCAACATTGAGACCCTAGTCTCTGGCTATGGTTCCTTGCCCATGGCCCGTCCACTCTTTCTTGCCCTAGACGGTACTTGTTTCAACAACTTCTCTGGAGATTCAGCTGAGTAATGGTGTTCTCTATTTTATTCTTTGATTATAGGTTACTTGCTATGAGGACGTCGTTCAAAAGTGCGTACACCTGATCAGTGAAGTACAGACAACATTTTGAGATGGCCGCTTAGATTAGCCTATCTACTTAGGAGTGCAACCTTGTCTTCTTCATAATCTTGCCTCTTACTCTTATTCCCCTCCTTAGCCATTCCATCTGTTTTCCTTGTACAAAATGTGAATACGCAGCATATGCTTTCCACATCTGCATTATAATCAAGTCCATGAACTGGCGCAACATAACTCGCCAAGTGGACACAAAAAAAAGGGGGGGTGGGGGTCAGAAAAATGGATGAAACACAACTCATCCAGGCCGTGCAGACATATCACAATTCTTCCATGCAAGCCCCTTCATCTACCATATGATGGCATAACTCCATGCAAATGCAATCATAGGAGGAGGCCCAATCGCTTATGCCCGAAAAGCCATACTCACACACTTGAGTCTTCCCTGAACCTCTCTCTTCTTACCTCTATAAGAATTCCCTCCTGTATTGTTTTATCTTCCATTCCCCTTGCTTTCACACTTCTAGATTGATAGGGCGACACCTAAGTAACCGTTGATGGACGCTGTTGGTACTTTTACCCATCCGGTGTTTCGTTTTCTTTGTCGACGTCTTTCAGGCAAGCCCTCTAAACGTCAACAAAGAGGGGCCATTGAAACACTGTGAAAATTTTGAATCGGCCTAGGGCGAAGATGCATGATTCGGGCGAAAGTTTGCAATAGAAATCCAAAAGATAAAACAAGGCAAAGAGGCACACAGCACCAAGTCTCCAAGTTTCTTACAAGTTCTAACTTTATTTTATTTTCTCTCTTTACTCCACATTACACAACATAGCGTGATGTTGCTCGGCAAAACTCTGCTTAATGTAGAAGGTAACTTGCTTCGGCGAATTCGACAAAGTTTAAGGCCTAAACAGTGGACCACGACTTGTCGTATATTCCACCAAGTCTTTTTTTCAGGACTGAATTTATGCTCCATTACGCAGAGTAGCGTAATGAGCTTCAAGGAAGTCAAAGTCAGAATCCAAAGGAGCATGGCAGATTGACTTCTTCTTTTTGCAGATTGGTCGCTTTACGCTTATTACGCTACGAAGTGTAAACAAGCGTAACTTATTGTGAGGTTGACTATTTTTACGCTCCATTACGCTTTCCTGTGTAAATAAGTGCAAAGCAGATCAAGTTAACCACTTTCACGCTCTATTATGCTCTGTAGCATAAATAAGCGTAACCCCTATAGAATTCATTACATTACACTCAGATACGCTACGTAGCATAAACGAGCATAATGCAGCATAAAATTAGCTAAGGCAATACCAGACACACACCTGCTATCCATACATAGTAATACACTTATCAGCGTATCATAGCGTAATCATGAGGCAACTTTAGCAGGAGTGGTTTACAGCGTACTTCACCTCTCCCCCCTAAAACGTGATGCGACATGACTAGTTTCAACATAAAATTTGCCAAGTCAATGGCACTTTGAAAGTTCGAGACACGTGTCATCAGGGCTGTGCCTTCTCCACGTGATGTTGAACCTATAAATACTCCAGTTGGTAAAAAAAAAGAAGGGGGAGATTGTTTGAGCATTGGCAGTAGGAGCATTAGCGGCAGGAGCGATTAGTCTTTCAGCGAAAATACTATCCTCTTCATTGGTGATCATTGGTAGCTTTGAGCAAAGATTACCAAAGGGAAAAGGAGCAGATCAGAGATCAAGAGATCATCTGGTACGATTGGCAAGGTCTATTGATCAGAAACAATTGATCGACAGACATCCAAGCTTGACCTTCCTTGCATTCCTCTTTTGGCTTACAAGGTAGATCAAACTTCATTCTGTACTCCTTTTTGGACATTTTCCTCGTCGTTTTGTGTATGCTTCGCACAAAGATAAGCGAAGTCTACCATTGGAACACTATATGCAATATATTCAGCTTTTGAGTCAAAACATAGATCTCGAAATCTGATCTTTCCTATCGCATTGACGTTGTCATTATTTCAAGTTCTTTACATTGTTTTCTACTCCTTCTATGATTCATCGAATTAATTCGTTTCATGTAATATATATATAATACATATATTATCGCAATATTTGACAATTTACTGATTAAGTAAGTCCCTGTCTAATCGACAAGACCATTCAAGGCACCTCAGATTCGTTTTCTCCAGCACGGCCCTCGCACAGATCCGTGGTTAAGACTGTGTACACGGATCTTCGCTCAATATTTTCGGGTTGTGGTTGAATAGTTGGAGGTGGTTGTGTGTCAGGGTTTTTAGATACCATGATGATGAATGGGGTCAGTTTGGTTTGCAGTTGAGAAGTAGGAGGTTGAAGATTAGGCTATTTGGGTACCCTAATTATGAAGGGAGTTGGTTGGTTTTGTGATTGTACCTTTGTGGTTGCAACCTTAGGTGGCACCTGGACCGCAAAGGGAGCAAGCCCGGTAGGCGGTTGCACATTTATGATTGCATTGATAGGGGGTACACAAATGACAAATGGCTTTGTAGGTGTAGGTGGATTGTATGTGGGATACGAAGATTGCGGGGATGATGTTGGTGCTGTAGGAGGAACATGAATCATGAAAGGTTTTTTGGGCATTCCTTGTTCATTTCCAATATGGATCGTGTTAATAACGTAAGGATCTTCCTTAGTATTAAGGGGATCTTTGTACATGCCAATAGATTGATTCTGTAGTTTAACAGGGTTGGCATCATCAAATGTTATTTCACCCCTATCAGACATACATTGTATGTCTTTTTTGAGGGTGAAACAATAATTAGTACCATGCCCATTTCGTTGATGATACTCATAAAATCGATCTAGTCTAAAGCCTCTTGGAATAGGAGGCTCATTTGGTATCACCAAGCTTAGGTTTCTGACCAATTCATAGAATTGGTCATGTCTCTGGGCTACCCCTGGAGACAACTACTTGAGTTTAATGGCCCTAGCCTTCAAAAGTTGATCTAACAACTAGGAACGCTTCATGGGGAGCAGTGTGTATTCAGTAGGGTCTTTCCTCTCAAACGTATGTGCATGACCCGTGTTAGTAGCTTGCATGGTAGATGGTTTAGGTGTATGTGTAGGAGTGGTTCTCTCATAGTTGACAGGAGTAGTAGGTGGTCTACCTTGCTGTCCCATGTTGGTAGGTTGAGTCTCTGCTACTGCTGCTACTATTGCTTTAGCCTTTTCTTTATCTTTTTTAGTGTGTTAATTTTTGAAGGTTGAGTAAGCAGGGTCATGGCTATTTTGGGCTACCTCTTCTATGTTTTTAATATGTACAAAAGCTTGGCTTAGAGTGCACACATTTAGATAGTACAGTTTTGATTTGACAAAATCATTCATGGCTCCCTTAAGAATCGTAAGAAGGTATGTTTTTGGGATTGGCTCATGAAGTTCGTTGAGTAAGGCACTCCATCTTTGGATAAATTTTTGTACAGGTTCGAGTGGTTCTTGTTTTACCTGTATTAGATTGTCCAAGGTTGTTTCAAGTTTTAGGTTGTATGTAAACCTTGTAATGAACTAGTGTAAGAGATCCTCTAAAGAGGATATAGAGTTACGAGGCAAGGCTTAGTACCAGTCTAATGCCTTGCCAGTGAGAGACATGGCAAACACATGCAAGATTACATGGGACTAAGCCTGAAGCAATAGGCATTCTAGTCTAAATGTGACTATATGGGTGTTGGGGTCTCCCTCCCCGTTGTATTTAGTTAGTTGAGACAAAGAAACTCCTTTGGGAAAGGTTAATGGTGGTACCGAAGAGCTAATAGGATCATCTTCGTAAAAGTATATACTTTAAGCTCTTCATTGGTAGTGGTTTTGAGGCATTTTACCTCATCAGTGAGTTCTTGCATCATATTTTTGGCTTTAGCCCATTCTTGGGCACTTGGTGGAGCAGTAGGTTGGCTAGTTTGAGTGCCATACAAATTAGACTGCTGTACAGTGGGCAAAAAAGAAGAAAGTTGAGTGGTCAGAGCTTGCACTTATGGAATATTTACTATGGGTGCTACTAAGGGTGGCATACCATAAGGTGTAGGTTGTTTTTGTTGTTTTTGTTGTGCGACAGGGGCAAGCCATTGGCCAATTGTGGGTTGTGAAAGGAAACTTTGTACTTGGTGTTGTACTAGAGGAGCTAAGGGTGTGGTATGAACCTGGACTCATGGGATGAAGTGTGTGGATGTGGAAGTAGGTATGACGCATGGCATCCCAATTACTTGGGGTGGAAAATTTTCTCCTACATTAGTTTGAGAGGGGGCTTGTTGGGGTTGTAGTTGTAGGATAGGGGATAATGTGATGACTGGAGGAATAGTAGGGATGGGTACATTGAGTTGAGTATCGGTCATAGGAAGAGTGGGAATAAGAGTAGGCACTTCCTGTTGGGGCACATGTGCTTGAGTGCTTTTAACTATATGAAGAGACATGGTCTCTCTTGTGAATGGGTAAAATAATGGGTTTGCATAAGTATGTAGACTGAGAGCATGGTATGAATCCCCGTGTTCGGATTGAGCCACAAAATTGTCTTTCGCATCTCCATTTTGAGATTCTATGGTGGGTGGATGTGAGGTTTGGTTTCTAGCCATGAGGAGTTATGATAGGAGTTCATGGTGGGATTCAGTGAGTGGGATGACATCATACGAAGTGGGAATGAAGTCATGACCTCCTTTGTAAATTAACTCATAATGTCTCTTTACTTTCAACTCAGCTCATTCAACAGCCAGGTTAGCTTGGATTTTAACACAAATAAAATTATATTTTTCAGGCATTAAGATGGTGAACATGGCATTCATACCTTGTAGTCTCAGTGATCGAAAAGATGGCCCCTAAGGATTCATCGTGCCAAGGGCAACTATGGACTCAGCAGCAATGATGGGACCTGAGATTGTAATACCGAAGTTGGTAATGGGCATGGCGGTGGTGTTGGTGTGCACAGGGTCCATTGTCAAAGTGTCTAGATGTAACAGCATAAGAGGAAGAAAATAATATGGCTAAGTGTTGAAGAGAGAAAATATGGCTAAGTATTACAGACAGAAAATATGGCTAAGTGTTGAAGAGAGAAAAATATGGCTAAGTGTTGAACAACATACAACAACGTTTCAACTACAACATGAGTAAACTATAGTGTGAGTAAACTGCAACATGAGTAAACTATAGCATGAGTAAACTACAGTGTCTGAAGCTAAGGCACAGTGTCTAGATGTTGGATGGGACATCTGGGGGAGAAAACTAAGTGTTGGATGCAGTGTCTGAGAGAAAAAAAATGAAAAAAAAAACATAAATCTGAATGCTATGAATAGTGTCAGAAGAGAAAGGTAAGGATGAGGGAAGCTATAAACAATGTCTAAAACTGGAAAAAAGAGTGCAAGATGCTGAGGGCAGCATCTAGATCTAAGAGGGAGGTGTAGGATGCTATGATTCAAGCAGGAACATGACAACAATGTGTGAATGCTAGATCTGGGATGCTAAGAGGTGGATCTAATAGAGAAATGGCCCTCCTTCTAGCACCAATTTACTATACTATCCGAAATCATCAACGTAAGGCTGGAAGAGAAAGAAAAGAACACCTAAAGATCTCCAGAGAGATACAGTAGACCCTGCCTTCGCATGAGGAAAAGCTGAAAAAATAAAGACAGAGTGCCTTGGATGGTCTACACATAGATCAAACAAGGACTTCCCCTAGCGTACGCAATGGCAGTGCGCCAGGTTATCGTAAACAAATGCAAATGTAAATGTGAGCAAGCGCAAACAAGGTGTAAACAACGTAAGCAGAAAATACTGTAAACTATAAATATGATTGGCAAACATGTAACTATTTGTATTGATTAAAAATTACAAAGAAGTGCACCGATCAGAACGTAGTTGCAAAATGATTGCAAGCTGGACGTTTAGCCCCGATGTGAAGGGTGTACAGATGTTGAGAGAGTGTAGGTTTTCTAGCTCAATGGTGTCCGGCATGTGAGATTTGGATGCTCAAAGTTGTTTAACATGATCAAGTTTTGTATGGAGAGATTTGCCCAGTGTTCTATGCTATTGTGTGTTTATAACTACCAACCTCGGTTTAGTGTGAGATTGGGGTATTTATGCAGGTTTGAGCATAAGATTTGGATCTGTGTGGAAGATCCATGGTTACCGAATGCAAGGAATGTGGATCGGGTGAAAGGTGTGAAAATTTTGACTAGATGCACAAAATTCTACAATGTACAGGGTGTAGCATGACCAAGATCTCTTACGTTGGCATGTGTGATCCACAACGTAAGAGCTTGATATGCTCAAAAATACAAAATGTACAAAGAATGTTAAAGTACAAGAGTGGATCTAGATGTTTGGCCTCTGGATCTACAGATCTATGTTATTTTTGCTACACCAAGGCCTCTAGAATGTGTGGATCTAGCTTTGGCATGTCTGTAGTGTGTCCTAGTGTCAGCATCTAGTGTCCAGCATCTAGCGTCTAGCGTATGAAAGTGTTTACGCTGGGTTTACACTGCTAGAAGCATGTCAGCGTGACTAATAGCGTATGACCTAAAAACAGTGCATTTTGAGCGCATTTTTAACCTATAAAACCCATTTTTGAAGTGGATCTACATGCCTCAGGTCCAGAGGGTTCTTCTTATCTTTTTTGAGCTCATTCGGAGGCTGTTTTGGCTCTATTTTTGTTGGTGACGCTGAGCCTTACGCTATGCAGCATCTGAAAAGTAACACTAGCATCACCAAGTCAAAGTGGCATATTTGAGGGCCAAATATTTATTTTATAGAGGTTGGGAGCTATTGGGGACCCTGGTTAAGGTCATGGGGGATCCCTGTGCTCAATTTTGGCCTGTTTTGACTCATTTTTGGGGCTCCAAAAGTTGGTGACGCTGAGCCTTACGCTATGCAGCGTTTGAAAAGTAACCTCAGCGTCACCAAGTCAAAGTAGCATATTTGAGGCCCAAATCTTGATTTTCTGGAGGTTGGGAGCTACTGGGGACCTTTTTGAAGGGCATGGGATCCTTGTGCTTGATTTTACAATGTTTTGACTCAGTTTCGGGGCTCCAAAAGTTGGTGGTGCTAAGCCTTACGTTGTGCAACGTCTGAAAAGTAACCCCAGCGTCACCAAGTCAAAGTGGCATATTTGAGGCCCAAATCTTAATTTTATGGAGACTACGAGCTGATGGAGACCTTGGTGAAGGTCATGGGAGATCTATTTGCTTAATTTCAGCCTATTTTGAGTCAGTTTCGAGTCTCCAAAAGTTGGTGACGCTGATCCTTACGCTGGGCAGCGTCTGAAAAGTAACCTTAGCATCACCAAGTCAAAGTGGAATATTTGAGGCCCTAATATTGATTTTCTAGAGGTTGGCAACTACTAGGGACCTCAGTGAAGGTCATGGGGGTCTCTATGCTCGATTTCGGCCTATTTTGAGTCAATTTTGGGGCTCCAAAAGTTGGTGACGCTGATCCTTACACTAGGCAGTGTAAGCTACAGCGTGACCAAAGTTTACTTAGCCAAAAACAAGCATTTTGAGCCTGAAACTTTTGATTCTAGATGCCAAAAGTTATTATAGTTTCCTATGGACCCTGGAGGACCCTACCTATTGAATCATGGACCATCGAGGGCTATTTCGGAGACCTCCAAGTTTGGTCATGCTGTATTCATGCTTGGGTGGCTGTACGACTTAGCTTGAATCTTGTCTGAAAGTGCTAGGAAAAAATTTTTGTGACGTTTTCACTCTCCATGGGAGCACCTCACATAGCTGCACTAGCAAGAGTGCTCTCACAAGAGCACCTCATGCAGCGCTTGTAAGAGCACTATCCCTAGGAGTGCCTCTTGTTGCACATGTGATGGTGTTCTCTTTAGGAGTTTCCTCCCTAAAATATCCTTCTTTTATGCATTTGAGAGTGTTCTCCATGAGAGAGTCCTCATTAAGAACATTCTATTAGAGAGTGCTCTTCCTAAGAGTGGCCTTCCTAAAAGTGTTCTCCTCAATAATACCCTCCTTGAGGGCATTCTTTATGACAGTGCCCTTCCTAACCATGCTCAACGTGAGCACGCTCTCTGTGGGAGTGCCCTTCATGAGAACATTCTTGTAGAGAGTGTTTTCACTAATAACATTCTTCTTGAGAGTGCCTTATGCTACACATGTGAGAGTGTTCACCTTGAGAGTGCCCTCCCTAAGAGCACCTTGCGCTATGCACGTGAGAGTGTTCTCTTCAAAAGCATCCTCATTGAGAGCATTCTCTTGAAGAATGACCTCCCTAAGAACACCCTCCATGAAAAAAGGTCTCCCTAAGAATTCCCTCCTCAAGAGTTTTCCCCTTAAGAGTGCCCTCCCTGAGAGTATTCTCCTTGAGAGCACCCTCCATTAAAGCAAGCTTCTGGAGAGTGTTCTCCTTGAGAGTGCCCTCCCTGAGAGTGCCTTCTGCTACACATGTGAGATTATTCTCCTTGAGACTAGACTCATTAAGAGCACCCTCTCAGAGTATGCCCTTTCAAAGAGCACTCTCCCCAAGAGTGGTCTCCCTTAGAGCATTCTCCCTAAGAGTTCCTTACGCTACACACGTGATAGTGTTCTCCTCAAGAGTGCCCTCATTGAGAGCATTCTCTTAGAGAGCACCCTTCCTTAGAGTGCCCTCCATAAGAACACCTTCCATGAGAATACTCTCCCTAAGGATTCCCTCCTCAAGAGCATCCTCCTTAAGAGCATTCTCCATGAGAGTGTTTTCCTTGAGAGTGCCCTTCATTAGAGTGGCCTTCTAGAGAGCATTCTCCTTGAGAGCACCCTCCCTAAGAGTGCTTTGCACTACGCATGTGAGAGTGTTTTTCTTGAGAGTTCTCTCCCTTAGAGTAGCCTCCCTTAGATTGTTCTTCCTAAGTGTTCCTTTCACTACACACATGAGAGTGTTCTCCTCGAGAAGCGTCCTCCTTAAGAGTGCCCTCCCTGAGAGCATTGTCCCAGAGAGCACCCTCTGTTAGAGCAGCCTTCCTAAGAGTGCCTCTCGTGAGAGTGTTCTCCCTAAGTGCATCTTGCGCTATGCACATGAGAGTGTTCTCCTTGAGAACACCATCATTAAGAGCATTCTCTTATAGAACACCCTCCATGAGAGTTCCCTCACTGAGAATGGCCTCACTAACGATGCCCTCTCAGAGAGCATCCTCCTTAAGATTGCCCTCCTCGAGAGTGTTCTATGTGAGAGTGCCATCCATTAGAGTAGTCTCCATGAGAGCATTCTCCTTGAGATCACCCTCCTTAAGAGTGCATTTCACTACACTTGTAAGAGTGTTCTCCTTGAGAGTGCCCTCATTTAGAGTAGCCTCCCAGAGGGCATCCTTCTGAAGAGCACTCTCCCTGAGAGCGGCCTCCCTTAGAGCATTCTCCATGAGAGTTCCTTGTGCTACACATGTGAGATTTTTCTCCTCAAGAGTACCCTCATTGAGATCATTATTTTAAAGAGTGCCCATCCTAAGAGTGTCCTCCTTGAGAATTCCCTCCCTGAGAACTATCTCCCTAAGGACACCCTCCTTATGAGCGTCCTCCGTAAGAGTGTTCTCTGTGAGTGTTCTCCTTGAGAGTGTCCTTTGTTAGAGTGAATTTCCTGAGAGCATCCTTCCTAAGATCACCTTATGCTATAAATGTAAGAGTGTTGTCATTTAGAGCACCCTCTCAGAGGGTAACCTCCTAGAGAGCACTCTCCCTAAGAGCGGCCTTCCTTAGAGCATTCTTCCTAAGAGTAACTTGCACTATGCACATGAGAGTGTTCTCCTTGAGAGCACCCTCCCTAAGAGCACCCTCCTTGAGAGCATTTTCCTAGAGAGAACCCTCTATTAGAATGGCCTTCATGAGAGCACCCTCCATGGGAGCATTCTCCCTAAGTGCACCTTGTGCTATGCATGTGAGAATGTTCTCCTAGGGAGCATCCTCATAGAGAGTGTTCTCTTTGAGAGTGTCCTCCATGAGGATGCCCTCTTTGAAAGCATCCTTCTTAAGATTACCTTCCCTAAGACCATTCTCTATGAGAGTGCCCTCTATTAGAGTAGCCTCCCTAAGAGTGTTCTCCTTGAGATCATCCTCCTTAGGAGCACCTTGTGCTATGCTTGTGAGAGTGTTCTTCTTGAGAGCACCCTCATTGAGAGAGTTCTCTTGAAGAGCACCCTCTATTAGAGTGGCATTCTTAAGAGTGTTCTCATTGAGTTCACCCTTCCTAATAGTGCCCTGCACTATGCACATGATAATGTTCTCCTTGAGAGCACACTCATTGAGAGCATTCTCATGGAGAGCATAGTCCCTGAGAGCACCCTCTATTAGATCGTTCTCACTGAGAGCATCCTTCTAGAGAGAATTCTCACTAACAGTGCCCTCTGTGAGAGTGTTCTACCTTAGTGGGCCCTCTTTGAGAGTGTTTTCCTTGAGGGTGCCCTTACTTAGTGCTCTCTCTCTAAGAGCACTCTATTTGAGAATGCAATCATCATGACCAAATTTATAAGGGTGCACGATGCTATGTCTAGACCTGGCACAATCAACATATATAAGGGGAGGTAGGCCAACTCCCCTGGGATGCACTTTCAGGAGAAGAAGAGTGCATCTTAGGCCATCATGGATACACATTTGGGTAATTCCGAGTGCAATCATGGCCTTAACAAATACACTTTTAGGTGATGCTGAGTGCATCCTAGGCTATCATGAGTGCACATTTGGTGTGTGATCATGAGTGCATCCATGGCCTTTGCAAGTATTCCTTAGGGAAGTAACTCTGAAAGAGAACACTTCTTAAGAGGATTTCCTCCCTAAGTGTGCCCTCAAGGAGATCGCTCCTAGAAAGGGCTCCCTTAGGGAAAGTGCTCTCAATGATCATTCTCCTTAAGAACCTCCTCTGTTAGAGTGGCCTTTCAGAGATTATTCTCCTTGAGAGTGCCTTCACCAAGAGCACCTTGTGCTACACATGTGAGAGTGTTCTCCTTGAGATCACTCTCATTGAGAGCTCCCTCTCAAAGAGCACCCTCCATTAGAACATCCTCTTTGAGAGTAGTCTCCCTAGGGACACCCTCCTTGAGAGTGTCCTCCTTAAGAGCGTTCTCCATGAGATGGCCCTCCATAAGAGAATTCTTCTTGAAAGCACCCTTCATTAGAGTGGCCTTCTGAATAGCATTCTCTTTGAGATTGCCCTCTCTGGAAGCATTCTCACTAGAGTGTCCTCATTGAGAGCATTTTTTCAAAGATTCCCCTCCCCAAGAGCATTCTCCTTGAAAGCATCCTCCATTAGAGCATTCTCCTTGAGAGTGGCCTCCATGAGAGAATTGTCCATGAGATCACCTTGTGTTATGCATGTGAGAGTTTTCACCTTGAGAGTGCCCTCATTTAGAGGATTCTTTCAAAGAGCACTCTTCCTAAGAGTTCCCTCCCTGAGAATGCCCTCCTTGAGAGTAGTCTCCCTAAGGGTACCCTCCTCAAGAGCGTCTTTCTTAAGAGCGTTCTCCATGAGATCGCCCTTCCTGAGAGTGTTCTCCTAGAGAGCTTTTTCCATTAGAGTATTATGTTGAAGAGAATTTTCCTTGAGAGTGTTTTCCCCAGGAGCATCTTACACTACACATGTGAGAGTGTTCTCCTTAAGAGTGCCCTTATTGAGAGCTCCCTCTGAAAGGGCACCCTCCTAGACAGCGCTCTCACTTAGAGCGACCTCCCTCAGAGTGTTCTCCTTAAGAGCACTTTGCATTACACATGAGAGAGTGTTCTCCTCAAGAGTGCCCTTGTTGAGATTATTCTTTTGGAAAGCTACCTCCATTAGAACATCCTCCTTAAGATTAGTCTTGTTGGGGACACCCTCCTTGAGAGTGTCCTCCTCAAGAGCATTCTACATGAGATTGCCCTCCCCTAGAGCATTCTGCTTGAGATCACCCATTGTTAGAGTGGCCTTTTGAAGAGTGTTCTCTTTGAGAGGGCCCTAATTGGGAGTGTTCTCCTTGGAGCACCCTTGTTGAGAGCATTTTTTCAAAGAGTGCCCTCCTTGAGAGAATAGTCAATAAGAGTGTTCTCCCTAAGAGCGGCCTCTATTAGATTGATCTTCATGAGAGCATTCTCCTTGAGAGCACCCTCAATGAGAGCATTATCCATGAGAGCACCTTGTGTTATGCTGTTGTTAGAGTGGCCTTTTGGAGAGTGTTATCCTTTAGAGCACCTTCCTTGAGAGTGCCTTTCACTAAGCATGTGAGAGTGTTCTCCTCGAGAGCACCCTAGTTGAGAGCTCCCTCTTAGGAGGTGCCCTTCTGAAGACTAGTCTCTTTTAGAGCAACCTTCCTCAGAGCATTCTCCTTGAGAGAACCTTGCATTACTTACATGAGAGTGTTCTCCTCAAGAGTGCCCTTATTGAGAGCATTCTCTTGGAGATTTTCCTCCATTACAACACCCTCCTTGAGATCGGTCTCGTTAGGGATGCCCTCTCCGAGATTGTTCTCCTTTAGATCATCCTCCATTAGAGTGACCATCCAGGAGCATTCTCTTTGATAGGACCCTCACCAACAACATTCTCCTTGGAGTTCCCTCATTGAGATCATTCTATCAAATATTTTCCTCCTTTAGAGAACCCTTCCCAAGAGCATTCTCCTTGAGAGTGGCCTCTGCAACAGTGTTCTCCTTGATAGCTTCCTCCATGAGAGCGTTGTCCATGAGAACAGTTTGCATTACACATGTGAGAGTGTTCATCTCAAGAGTGCCATCATTGAGAGAGTTCTATTAGAGCATGCCTTTCCTAAAAGTGCCCTTCCTAAGAATTCCCTCCTTGAGAGTGGTCTCCTTGAGGACGCCCTCATCGAGAGCATCCTCTATAAGAACGTTCTTAGTGAGAGTGCCCTCCCTGAGAGCACCCTTCATTAGAGTAGCCTTTTAGAGAGTGTTCTCCTTGAGAGCATCTTCACCAAGAGCACCTTATGCTACATAGGTGAGAGTGTTCTCCTTGAGAGTGCCCTTATTGAGAGCTCCCTCTCAAAGGGTACCATCCTAGAGAGTGCTCTTCCTTAGAGTGATCTTCCTTAGAGCATTCTCCCTGAGAGCACCTTGCGTTATGAATGTGAGAGTGTTTTTCTCAAGAGTGCCCTTTTTCAGAGCATTCCCTTGGAGAGCATCCTCCATTAAAATGCCCTCCTTGAGATCCATCTCACTAGGGATACCCTCTTCGAGAGCATTTTGCTTGAGAGCACTCTCTATTAGAGCGGCCTTATAAAGAGTGTTCTATTTGAGAGGGCCCTTCTTGAGAGGGTCATCCTTGAGAGCATTCTCCTTGTGAGTGACATTTGTTATAGTAGCCTCTGTGAGAGCGTTCTCCTTGAGAGTGGCCTCAATGAGAGTGTTGTCCATGACAGCACCTTGTGTTACACATGTGAGAGTGTTCACCTTGAGATTTTTCTTTCAAAGGGCATCCTTCTTAAGAGTGCCCTTCTTGAGAACACCCTCCCTCAGAGTGGTCTCCTTGAGGATGCCCTCCTTAAGAGTTTCCTCCTTAAGAATGTTCTTCATGAGAGTGCCCTCCCTAAGAGAACCCTTAGTTAGAGTGGCCTTTTAGAGAGTGTTCTCCTTGAGAGTGATTTGCACTATGCACATGAAAATGCTCTCCTCGAGAGCACCCTCTTTAAGAGCATCTTGCCAGAGAGTGCCCTTCCTAAGAGTACCCTCCCTAAGAGCGATCTCCCTAAGGAGCCCTCCTAGAGAATGCCCTTCCAAAGAGAATTTTCTTTGAGAGTGGCCTCACCGAGATTATTCTCCCTAGAGCACCCTTGTTGAGAGAATTTTATCGAAGAGTTCCCTCCTTGAGAGCACCCTCCCTAAGAGTGTTCTTCCTGAGAGAAGCCTTCATTGGAGTAGACTCTGCTAGAGTGTTCTCCTTGAGAGAAGCCTCCATGAGAGCATTATCCATGAGATCACTTTATGTTATGCATGTGAAAGTATTCACCTTGAGAGTTTCCTCCTTGATAATGCCCTCCTTGAGAGTGGTCTCCCTAAGGAAGACCTCATCGAGAGTATCCACCTTAAGAATTTTCTTTGTGATATTGCCCTTCCTCAGAGCTTCCTTCATTAGAGTAGTGTTTCAGAGAGCATTCTCCTAGAGATCACCTTTCTCAAGAGCCCCTTATGCTATGCACATGAGAGTGTTCTCCTTGAGATTTCCCTTATTAAGAGCTCCCTTTCAAAGTATGCCCTCCCAGAGAGCACTCTCCTTCAGAGTGTTCTCCCTGAGAGCACCTTGTGTTGTAGATGTAAGAGTGTTCTCCTCGAAATTACCCTTGTTGAGAGAATTCTCTTGTAGAGCATCCTCCATTAGAATTCCCTCCTTGAGATCAGTCTTGCTAGGGATTCCCTCCTCAAGAGTGTTATCCTTGAGAGAGTCCTCTATTAGAGTAGCCTTCTGAAGACTGTTCTTCTTGAAGAGTGTCCTTCTTGCAAGCACCCTCCCTGAGAGCATTTTCCCTAAGAGTGGCCTTTGTTAGAGTAGCCTCTGTGATAGTGTTCTCCTTGAGAGTGCCCTACATGAGAGTGTCTTGCACCCTCGTCTGAGTGTTTTCCTCGAGATCATCCTCATTGAGAGCATCCTTCCTAAGATTGCCATCCTTGAGAATGCCCTCTCTGAGAGTAGTCTCTCTAAGGATGCCCTCCTTGAGAGCATCCTCCTTAAGAACATTCTCCATGAGAGGTCCCTCCATTATAGTGGCCCTTCGAAGAGTGTTCTCCTTGAGAGTGCCCTCCCCAAAAATGCCTTGCACTATCCACGTGAGAGAACTCTCCCTAAGATCACCATCCTTAAGCTAGTTCTTCATGATCAAATGTATATGGATGTAGGATGGTATGGTTGAAATTGGCCTAATCAACATATATAGGGGAAGGTAGAGTTAACGATTGGTTGTAGTAATAGAGCAATATGTGGGTTTCTCCCCCAGGGATGCCTTACCCTACCCAAAATATTACAACCTCATTGTTCATGTCCATGAATCATGAGCCTTGTTGCAAAGAAGGATAACCCCATCTACAATTTTAGATAAAAGTCTTGCAGCATTGCAAGCATGTTCCATGGGGTTGGATGCCTAGGAATCCTAGGATCCCAAAGAAGTGGGTTTGGCTATCTTGCGTTGTATCTATCCTAAACAGTGGGTTCACCTTGAGATTATCCTTGTTGAAAGTGTTCTTTTAGATAGCACCCTTCCTAAGAGTGCCCTCCTTGAGAATTCCCTCCTTGATAGTGGTCTCCCTGAGGATGCCCTCATCGAGAGAATCCTCCTTAAGAACATTGTCCATGAGATCACCCTCCCTAAGAGCATTCTCCTTGAGATCTTCATCTATTAGAGTAGTGTCTTAGAGAGCAGCTTCCCTGAGAGCACCTTGCACTATGCATGTGAGAGTGTTTTCCTCGAGAGCACCCTCATTTAGATTTCCCTCTTGGAGAGCTCTCTTCTTCAAAGTGACCTCCCTTAGAGCGTTCTCCATGAGAGCACTTTGTGTTACACACATGAGAGTGTTCTCCTCAAGAGTGTCCTTTCTGAGATTCTTCTTTTAAAAAACTACCTCCATTAGAACCCCCTCCTTGAGATTAGTCTCACTAGGGATACCCTACTTGAGAGCATCCTCCTTAAGAGTGTTCTATGTGAGATCGCCCTCCCTGATAGCATTCTCCTTGAGAGTACCCTCCATTACAATATCCTTCTGAAGAGCATTCTCATTGAGAGGGCCCTTTCTAGGAGCATTCTTCCTTGAGCACCCTCGTCAAGAGCATTGTTTTGAAGAGTGCCTTCCTTAAGAGCACCCTCCCTGAGAGAATTCTCTCTAAGAGCAGCCTCCATTAGAGTGTTCTCCTTGAGTGTGTCCTCTTTGAGAGCATTCTTGTTAAGAGCATTCTCATTGAGAGCATTCTCATTGAGAGCATCCTCATTGAGAGTATTCTCATTAAGAGCATTATCATTGAGAGAATCCTTGTTGAAAGCATCCTCGTTGAGAGCATCCTCATTGAGAGCACCCTCGTTGAGAGCTCCAACTTAGAGGATGTCCTCTCAAAGTGCACTCTCCCTCAAAGTGACCTTCCTTAGAGCGTTCTCCTTGACAACACTTTGGGTTGCACACATGAGTGTTCACCTTGAGAGTGCCCTCATTGAGAGTGTTTTTTCAGAGATCACCCTTCCTAAGAGTTCCATCCTAGAGAACATCCTCCCTGAGAGTGGTCTCCTTGAGGAAACTCTCCTTGAGAGTGTCCTCCTTAAGAATGTTCTCCATGAGAGTACCCTCCATGAGAGCTGCCTTTCAGAGAGCATTCTCCTTGAGAGTGCCTTCACTGAAAGTGCCTTGCACTACACATGTGAGAGTGTTGTTCTTAGAAAAACCCTCATTGAGAGCTCCCTCTTGGAAGGAACCATCCCAAAGAGTAGTCTCCCCTATAGCAACCTTCCTTAGAGTGTTCTCCATGAGATCACCTTGCATTACGCACATGAGTGTTTCCTTGAGAGCACCCTTGTTGAGAGTATTCTCTTGGAGATTATTCTCCATTAAAACATCCTCCTTGAGACTAGTCTCATTGGGGACATCCTCCTAGAGAGTATTCTCCTTGAAGAGGATGCCCTCATGTGAGTGTTCTCCTCAAGAGCATCCTCTTTGAGAGCGTTCTATTGAAGAGCATCCTTCTTAAGAGTTCCCTCCTTGAGAACACCCTCCCTGAGAGCAATCTCTTAAAGGTCACCTTCACGGAGAGTGCTCTTTGTTAGAGCAACCTCCCTGAAAGCATTCTCCCTGAGAGCACCTTGCATTATGCATGTGAGAGTGTTCTCCTTGAGTGCACCCTTGTTGAGAGCGTTCTCTTTGAGAACATCCTACATTAGAATGCCCTCCTTGAGAGTGGTCTCCCTGGGGAGTCCCTTCTTGAGAGTGTTCTCTATGAAATGTCCCTCTACAAGAGCATTCTTCTTGAGAGCATCCTCTGTTAGAGTGGCCTTCTGAAGTGAATTATCTTTGAGAGCATCCTCATCAGGAGCATTCTCCCTAGAGCACCCTTGTTGAGAGTGTTTTGTAAAAGTGTGTCCTCCTTGAGAGTGCCCTCCCCAAGAATGTTCTCCCTAAGAGCATCCTTCATTAGAGCAGCCTTTGTAGAGCATTCTCCTTGAGAGTAGCTTTCATGAGAGTGTTGTTCATGAGAGCACCTTACGTTATGCATGTGAGAGTGTTCACCTTGAGAGTATTCTCATTAAGATAGTTCTTTCAGGGATCACCCTTCCTAAGAGTGCCCTCCTTGAGAATACCCTCCTTGAGTGTAGGCTCCCTAAGAAAACCTGTGTTAAGAGCGTTCTCCTTAGGAACTTTCTTCGTAAGATTTCCCTCCCTAAGAGTATTCTCCTTGAGAGCTTTCTTCATTAGAGTGACATATTAGAGAGCATTATCCTTGAGAGCACATTCCCTGAGAGTGCCTTGCGTAATGCATGTGAGAGTGTTCTGCTCAAGAGTGCCCTTGTTAAGAGCTTCCTCTTAGAGGGAATCCTGCCAAATATCACTCTTTCTTAGAGTGACCTCCCTTAGAGGGTTCTCTCTGAGAGCACTTTTTGTTACGCATATGAGAGTGTTCTTCTTGAGAGTGCCCTTATTTAGATTGTTCTCTTGGAGAGCTACCTCCATTAGAACTCCCTCTTTGAGATTGGTCTCGTTGGTGATGCCCTCCTTGATAACATCTTCCTTAAGGCTATTCTACATGAGATCACCCTCCCCAAGAGTATTTTCCTTGAGAACACCCTCCATTAGAGCATCCTTCCAAAGATTATTCTCTTTGAGAGGGCCCTCGTCAATACCATTTTCCCTGGAGCACCCTTGTTGAGAGCATTTTTTAAACAGTGCCCTCATTAAGAGTAGCCTCCCTAAGAGCATTCTCCCTGAGGGTAGCCTCCACAAGAGCATTCTCCTTGAGAGTGGCCTTCATAAGAGCACCTTGTGTTAAGCATGTGAGAGTTTTTACTTCTAGAGTACCCTCATTTAGAGCATTCCTTTGGAGAGTGCCCTCCCTGAGAACTCCCTCCTTTTGAGCAGTCTTCCTAAAGACACCCTCCTTGAGAGCATCCACCTTAAGAAAATTCTTCATGACAGTGCCCTCGCTGAGAGAACCCTCTATAAGAGTGTTCTTTTGGAGATTCTTCTCCTTCAGAGAACCTTCCCCAAGAGCACCTTGAGCTACACACATGAGAGTGTTCTTCTTGAGAGCACCCTCCTTAAGAGCTCTGTCTTGGAGGGCACCCTCCTAGAGAGCACTCTTCCATAGAGTAGCCTCCCTTAGAGCATTTTCCTTAAGAGCACCTTGTGTTATGCACGTGAGATTGTTATGCTCGAGAGTACCCTTGTTAAGAGTGTTCTCCTCAAGAGCATCCTCGTTGAGAGCATTCTATAGAAGAGCATCCTTCCTAAGAGTTCCCTCCTTGAGAATGCCCTCCCTGAGGTCCATCTCCCTGAGGAAGCCTTCCTCGAGAGCATCCTCCTAAAGAGCATCCTTTTTGAGAGTGTCCTTGTTAAGACCATTATATGTGAGATTGCCCTTCCCAAGAGAATTCTCCTTGAGAGCACCCTCCATTAGAGTGGCCTTACAAAGATCATTCTCTTTGAGAGGACCCTGTCGGGAGCATTCCTCTTTGAGCACCCTCGTTGGGAGCGTTTTGTTAAAGAGTGCCCTCCTTGAGACCACCCTCCCCAAAATAATTTTCCCTGAGAGGGGCCTTTGTGAGAGAATTCTCCTTGAGAGCTTCCTCCATGAGATCATTTTTCATGAGAGCACCTTGCGTTACGCATGTGAGAGTGTTCACATCGAGAGTGCCCTCATTGAGAGCATTCTTTCAAAGATCGCCCTTCCTAAGAATGGCCTCCCTAAGAATGCCCTCCCTAAGAGTGATCTCCCTTAGGATTCCCTCCTTGAGAGTGTCCTCCTTAAGAACATTGTATCTAAGAGCACCCTTCATGAGAGCATCCTTTGTTAGAGTGGCCTTTTGGAGAGCATTATTTTTAAGAGTGCCTTCCTTGAGAGTGCCTTGCACTAGCCACATGAGAGTTTTCTCCTTGAGAGCACCTTCATTGAGAGATCCCTCTCAAATGGTGTTCTCTCAGAGAGAGCTCTCCCTTAGAGAAACCTCCCTTAGAGCATTCTCCTTGAGGGCACCTTGCATTACTCATGTGACAACATTCTCCTTGAGGGCACCTTGCATTACTCATATGATAGCATTCTCCTTGAGGGTACCTTGCATTACTCATGTGATATCATTCTTCTCAAGAGCACCCTTGTTGAGAGAATTCTCTTACAGAGCATCCTCCATTACAATACCCTCCATGAGATCAGTCTCACTGGGGATGACCTCCCTAAGAATTTTCTCCTTGAGAATGCCCTCCATTAGAGTGACCATCTAAGGAGTGTTCTATTTGAGAGGGCCCTCACCAAGATCATTCTCTTTGAAGCACCCTCATTGAGATTGTTTTTTCGAAGAGTGCCTTCCTTTAGAGCACCCTTCCTAAGAGCATTATCTTGAGAGAAGCCTCCATGAAAGTGTTCTCCTTGAGAGCACATTGCATTATGCACATGAGAGTGTTCACCTTAAGAATTTCATTTTTGAGAGTGTTCTATCAGAGAATTCCCTTCCGAAGAGTGCCCTCCCCGAGAACACCCTTATTGAGAGTGGCCTCCCTGAGGATGCCCTCCTTCAGAGCATCCTCCTTTAGAATGTTCTTAGTAAGAGTTCCCTTTCTAAGATTTCCCTCCATTAGAGCATCCTTTGAAAGAGAATTCTCCTTGAGAGAACCTTCCTCGAGAGTTTCTTACACTACATACATAAGAGTGTTCTCCTCAAGAGTGCCCTCATTAAGATCTCCCTCTCAGAGGATGCCCTCTTAGAGAGCACTCTTCCTTAAAGTGACCTCTCTTAGAGAATTCTCCCTGAGAGAATCTTGTGTTATGCACATGAGAGTGTTCTCCTCAAGAGCACCTTTGTTGAAAGTGTTCTCTTGGAGAGTGACCTCAATTAGAATTCCCTCTTTGAGATCAGTCTCATTGGGGACACCCTCCCTGAGAGTGTTATGCTTAAGAGTTCCCTCCGTTAGAGTGGCCTTTTGAGGAGCATTCTATTTGAGAATGTCCTCTCTAGGAGTGTTCTCCCTAGAGTGACCTCATTGAGATCATTTTATTGAAGAGTGCCCTCCTTTAGAGCACCCTTTCTGAGAGTGTTCTCCTTGAGAGTAGCCTCTACCAGAGTGGCCTCCATGAGAGTGTTATCCTGGAGGGCAGCCTCCATGAGAGCATTGTCCATGAGAGCACCTTGTGTTATGTAGATGAGATTGTTCACCTTGAGAGTGTCCTCATTAAGAATGTTCATTTGAAGAGTGCCCTTTCTAAGAGTGTCCTCCCTGAGAATGCCCTCCTTGAGAGTTGTCTCCCTGAGGACACCATTCTCAATAGCATCCTCCTTAAGTGTGTTCTCCATAAGAGTTTCCTCCTTGAGAGCATTCTCCTTGAGAGCTTTCTACGTTAGATATGCATCCATGAGAGTGTTCTCCTTAAGATGATCCTCCATGAGAGCACCTTGCACCCTCATGTGACTATTCTCCTCAACAACATTCTATCAAAAAGCACTTTTCCTAAGAGTTCCCTCCTTGATAATGCCCTCTCTGAGAGCGATCTACCTAAGGACCCACTCCTCGAGAGCATCCTCCTTAAGAGCATTCTCCATGAGAGTTCCCTCCTCAAGAGCACCCTCCCTGAGAGCATTCTCCTTGAAAGCCTTCTCCGTTAGAGTGACCTTTTGAATATTGTTCTCCTTAAGAGTTCCTTTCCCGAGAGCGCCTTGTGCTATGCATGTGAGAGTGTTCTCCAAGAAAGCACTCTCGTTGAGAGATACCTCTCAGAGGGTACCTACACAGAGAGTGCTCTCCCTCAGAGCATTCTCCCTAAAAGCACCTTGCATTATGTATGTGGGAGTATTATCCTTTAGATCTCCTTTATTAATAGTGTTCTCTCTAGAGCACCCTTGTTGAGAGAATTTTATTGAAGAGTGCCCTCCTCGAGAGCATTCTCCTTGAGAGCAACCTTCATTAGAGTGGCCTCTGTGAGAGCGTTCTCCTTGAGAGCATCCTCCATGAGAGTGTTGTCCATGAAAGCACCTTGTGTTGCACACATGAGAGTGTTCACCTTGAGAGCACCCTCATTGAGAGCGTTCTTTTGGAGAGCACCATTTCTAAGAGTGTCCTCCCTGAGAATGCCCTCCTTGAGAGTAGTCTCCCTAAGGACGTCCTCCTTGAGATCATTCTCCTTAATAACATTCTCCATGAGATCACCCTCCGTAAGAGTGTTCTCCTTGAGAGATTCCTCGATTAGAGTGGCATCTTAGAGAGTGTTCTCCTTGAGAGAGCCTTCCATGAGAGTGCCTTGTGCTACACATGTGAGAGTATTCTCCTTGAGAGTGCCCTCATTGAAAGCTCCCTCTTAGAGGATGCTCTCCTAGAAAGCACTCTTCTAGAGAGTGCTCTCCCTCAAAGTGACCTTCCTTAGAGTGTTTTCTCTGAGAGAAATTTGCATTACGCATGTGATAGTATTCTCCTTGAGAGTTCCCTTGTTGAGATTATTCTCTTAGAGAGACACCTCCATTTGAATGCCCTCCTTGAGATCGATCTCACTGTGGATGCCCTCCTTGAGAGCATCCTCCTTAACAGAATTCTACGCGAGATTGCCCTTCCTAAGAGCATTCTCCTTCCATCATTAGAGTGTCCTTTTGAAGAGTTTTCTCTTTGATAAGGCCCTCGCTAGGAGCATTCTCTCTAGAGCACCCTCATTGAGAGCATTTTGTTGAAGGGTGCCCTCCTTGAGAGCATTCTCCCTAAGAGCAGCCTACATTAGAGTGGCCTCCATGAGAGCATTCTCCTTGAGATTAGCCTCCATGAGAGCACCTTGCATTATGCAGGTGAGAGTGTTCACCTTGAGATCATCCTCATTGAGAGCATTCTTTTGGAGAGTGCCGTTCCTAAGAGTGCACTTCTTGAGAATGCCCTCCTTGAGAGCTCCCTCCATGAGAGTGTTGTCCATGAGAGCATCTTGCATTATGCATGTGAGAATGTTCACCTTGAGAGTGACATCATTGAGAGTGTTCTATTAGAGAGTTCCCTTCATAAGAGTACCCTCCACAAGAACACCCTCACTGAGAGTAGTCTTCTTAAGCACTCCCTACCCGAGAAGGTCCTCCTTAAGAATGTTCTCGGTGAGAGCAACCTCCCTGAGAGTGCCTTCCATTATAGTAGCCTTTCTAAGAGCATTCTCCTTGAGAGTAGCTTGCACTACATACATGAGAGTGTTCTTCTCAAAAGTGCCCTCATTGAGAGCTCCTTCTCTAAGGGTGCCCTCCTAGAGAACACTCTTCCTCACAGCAACTTCCCTCAAAGCGTTCTCCTTGAGAGCACCTTGCATTATCCATGTGAGAGTGTTTTGGTTGAGAGCACCCTATTTGAGAGCATTCTCTTGGAGAGTGCCCTCCATTAGAATGCCCTCCTTGACATCAGTCTCACTGGGGATGCCCTCCCAGAAAGCATTTTCTTAAGAGCACCCTCTGTTAGAGTAGCCATTCAAAGAGCATTCTATTTGAGAGGTCCCTTGCCATGAGCATTCTCCTTGGAGCACCCTCATTAAGATCATTCTATTGAGGAGTGCCTTCATTTAGAGCATCCTTCTCAAGATTTTTCTCCTTGAGAGCGGCCTCCACTAGAGTGTTCTCCTTGAGAGTGGCCTCCATGAGAGTGTTATCCATGAGAGCACCTTGTGTTATGCATGTAAGAGTGTTCACCTTGAGATCACCCTCATTGAGAACATTCTTTTGGAGAGTGCCTTTCCTAAGAGTGTCATCCCTGAGAATTCCCTCTTTGAGATCTGTCTCCCTGACGATGCCATCCTCGATAGCATCCTCATTAAGAGTGTTCTCCATGAGAGTGCTCTCCCTGAGAGCATTCTCATTGAAAGATTTCTATGTTAGATCTACCTCCATGAGAGAATTCTCCTTGAGAGTGCCCTCCATGAGAGCACCTTGCACCCTCATGTGAGTGTTCTCCTTGAGAGCATCCTCATCAAGAGCATTCTATCAGAGAGCACCCTTCCTAAGAGGTCCCTCCTTGAGAAAACCCTCCCTAAGAGAGATCTACATGAGGACCCACTCATATAAAGCATCCTCCTTATGTGTATTCTCCAAGAGATCACCCTCCCTAAGAGTGTTCTCCTTGAGAGCCTCCTCCATTAGAGTGGCCTTTTAGAGATTTTTTTCCTTAAGAATGCCTTCCTCGAGAGCTTCTTGCACTATGCACATGAGATTGTTCTCTTAGAGAGCACCCTCATTGAGAGATCTCTCTTGGAGGATGCCCTCATGGAGAGCACTCTCCCTCAAAGAAACCTCCCTCAGAACGTTCTCCCTGATAGCACCTTGCATTATGCACATGAGAGTGTTCTCCTTGAGAGCACCCTGTAGAGAGTGTTCTCTTTTAGAGCTCCCTCCTTGAGAGCAATATCCTTGAAGACACCATCCTTGAGAGCATCCTCCTTAAGATAATTCTACATGAAATTTCCCTACCTGAGATCATTCTCCTTGAGAGCACCCTCCATTAGAGTAGCCTTCTAAAGATCATTCTCCCTGGAGTGCCCTTGTTGAGAGTGTTTTGTCAAAGAGTGCCCTCCTTGAGAGCATTCTCCCTGAGAGTGGCCTCTATTAGAGTGGCCTTTGCGAGAGTGTTCTCCTTGCAAGTGGCCTCCATAAGAGCATTCTCTATGAGAGTACCTTGCATTACGCATGTGAGAGTGTTCACCTTTAGAGTGCCCTCATTGAGAGCATTCTTTTAGAGAGTGCCCTCCCTGAGAACATCCTCCTTGAGAGAAGTCTTCCCGAGGACACCCTCCTTGAGATCATCCTCCTTAAGAATGTTTCCTATGAGATTGCCCTCCCTGAGAGCACCCTCCTTGAGAGTGTTCTCCTTGAGATATTCCTCTATTAGAGTGGCATCTTTCAAAGAGTTCTCCTTGAGATATTCCTCTATTAGAGTGGCATCTTACAAAGCATTCTCCTTTAGAGTGCCTTCCCTATGAGTGCCTTGTGCTATGCACGTGAGAGTATTCTCCTCGAGAGTACCCTCATTAGGAGCTCCCTCTCAGAGGGCATTGTCCCGGAGAGTGCTATCCCTCAAAGAAACCTCCCTCAGAGTGTTCCCCTTGAGAGCACTTTGTGTTACACATGTGAGAGTGTTCTCCTTGAGAGTTTCCTTTTTGAGATTGTTCTCTTGGAGAACTACCTTCATTAGAATGCCCTCCTTAAGATCGGTCTTGCTAGGGATGCCCTACTTGAGAGCGTCCTCCTTAAGAGTGTTCTACGTGAGATCGCCCTCCCCAAGAGCATTCTCGTTAAGAGTGCCCTTCATTAGAGCATCCTTCACTTTTCCTCTATAGATTCCTAGTCCTGTTTCATCGTTCTCTTATGGGGGTAGGTGGATAGGGGTCATGCATTTTTTTTGAGAGAGGGGTATCTCCCCCTTCATGGGCACATGTATCATTACACATACACACACATGCATATGTAGTCCCTTTCTTTTGAGTCCAATCTAGGTCAATAGCCTCCGAGTCTGAATATGTTTTTTGATCTTGCGATCGGGAACCTCACCTAGGTAGGGGACTTTGTTTGTTTACATCATCGGTAGGGAACATCCCTTGCCTATGAGGTTGCACGAAGTGGGAGACCACAATGTAATACTCTTGATGAACATGAGCTTCCTGCTTTTTCCCGTGACCAACTCAATGAAGCTCTTGAGCATTGACTTGAAAAAGATCCCCTTCAGAGCTGCACGATGCTGTTGTGAGAGTGCTCTCCATGGGAGCACCTCACATAGCGGTGCTAGCATGAACACTCTCACAAGACCAAGTGCTGGCCAAATAGATCCTTGTGACCAAGCATTGGTCAAATAGACCATCGCAACCAAGTGTTGACCAAACAAATCCTCATGAGCAAGTGTTGGAAAAATGGACCCTCATGACCAAGTGTTTGTCAAATGAACCCTCATAAGAAATGATTGGCCCAATGGACCCTCATGATGAATTGTAGGAAAAATAGACCCTTGTGACCAATGGTTGGCCCAAATGACCCTTGTGACCAAATTTATAAGGGTGCAAGTTGGTTTGACTAAAACTAGCAAAATCAACATATATCGGGAGAGGTAGCATTCTCCCTAGGAGCACTACATAGTGCTCTTGTGAGAGTGCTCTCCATGTGAGCACCTCGCATAGCTGCATTGGCACGAGCATTCTAACGAGACCAAGTCTTGGCTAAACAAACCCTCTTGACCAAGTGTTGGCCAAATAGATCCTCGCAACCAAGTGTTGGCCAAATGGACCCTCATGACCAATTACTAGCTCAACAAACCCTCATGACCAACTATTGGCCAAATGGACCCTTATGACCAAGTGTTGGCCAAATGAACCCTCGTGAGCAATGGTTGGTCCAATAGACCCTTGTGACCAAGTGTTGGCCAAACAAACCCTTCAAACCAAGTGTTGGCCCAATAGATCCCTATGACCAAGTGTTGGGAAAATGAACCCTCTTGACAAAGTGTTAGCCAAATAATCCTTTGGGACCAAGTGTTGGCCAAAGGAACTCTCGTGATCAAGTGTTGGCCCAACGGACCCTCATGACCAAGTGTTGGCCAAATGGACCCTTGAGACCAAGTGTTGGCCAAATGGACCCTCATGACCAATGGTTGGCCCAATGGATCCTCATGACCTAGTGTTGTCCCAATGAATCCTCATGAAGAATTCTAGGAAAAATGGACCCTCATGAGTAATGGTTGGCCCAATAGATCCTCATGATCAAGTGCTAGCCAAATGCACCCTCATGAACAAATGTTGGCCCAACAAACCCCCATGACCAAGTTTTGGGCAAACAGAACCTCGTGATCAAGTGTTGGCCAAACAGGACCCTCACAACCAAGTGTTGGCCAAATAGGACCCTCACAACCAAGTGTTGGCCAAATGGATCCTCGTGACAAACGGTTGGCCCAACGGACCCTCGTGACCAAGTGTTGGCCAAACGGACTGTCATGATGAATTGTAGGCAAAATAGACCCTCGTGATGAATGATTGATGCAACAAACCCTCATGACCAAGGGTTGACCCAACGAAACCTCATGACCAAGGGTTGGCCAAACGGACCCTTGTAACCAAGCATTAGCCCAATAGACCCTCTTTCCCAAGTGTTGGTCCAATAGACCCTCGTGACCAAGTGTTGGCCAAACTAACCCTCATAACCAATTGTAGGCTAAAGGGACCCTTGTCACCAAGTGTTGGCCCAATGGACCCTCATAACCAAGTGTTGGCTCAATGGACCCTCATAACCAAGTGTTGGCCAAAGGGTCCCTCATGACCAATGGTTGACCCAACGGATCCTCATGACCAAGTGTTGGCCAAACAAACCCTTGTGACCAAGTGTTGGCCAAATAGGTCCTCATGACCAATTGTTTTCCCAATAGACCCTCATGACCAAGAGTTGTCCCAATGGACCCTCATGACCAAGTGTTCACCAAACAGACCCTCATGACCAAGTGTACCAAATGTACCCTCATGACCAAGGTGAAACACCACAAAAATTTTGCCTAACACTTGAAGACAGAAATTAAGCTAAGTCATGTTGATTCTCAGCATGACCAAGCTTGAAAGCCTCCAAAATAACATCAAACGAAGTCAAAGCGAGCAAGTAAAAGTTCCCTGAGACCCACAGAAGACTACGATGACATCTGGCATCAAACTTGGCAAATCTTGAGCTCAAAATACTTGGTTCTTACTAAGTATGCATCCTGTACGCTAGCCTACACATGCCCAGCGTAAGGCCCAGCGTACAGCAACTTTCGGGGCTCAAAAACTCATCAAAACGTGCCAGAACTAAGCGTCCAGACCCCCTAGGACCTTCCCCAAGGTTCCCAGCAGGTCTCAGGCACTTGAAAATCAAATTTTGGGCTCCGAATGATGGTCTTCCATTCCTGCACGCCTAGCGTACACGCCGGGGTTTGGCCAGCGTAGACAGACTTTCGGGCTCCAGAAATGCATCAAAACGTGACAGAATCGAGCGTCCAGACCCCCCAGGACCTTCCCCAAGGTTTCCAGTAGCTCTTGGGCACCCAAAAATCAATTTTTGACCTTAAAATGAAGCATTTTCATGTGTATACGCTGTGCACATTTTTGGCTTACGCTAGCATGCTATACGCTTACGCTGGCATCCTCTACGCTCAGCATCCGCAGCGTATACGCCCAGCGTGTATGCCCAGCGTATACGCCCAGCGTGTACGCCCAGCGTATACGCCCAGCGTGTACGCCCACGTGTCTCCCAGTCCGATTTTCCCGGTAACCCTACCCCTATAAATAGCCCAGTTTTCTGCATCACCAGGGCGACAAAAATTTCTAACCAGAGCCTAAAACCCTCTACGCTGGAAGTCCTAGAGGCCGAGCACAGTCTCTACGCTCCACCTACCAGCTGAGTCATTCCTACACACACCGGGGCCTTTCGTCCGCCTTGTGTCAAAGCCACAACTGCGTTTGGACCGGTGCACTTTGTAATCAATTCTTAATACAAAA
>MNCI01010765.1:1218-39400 GCA_015680685.1 Gnetum montanum | reverse complement strand
AGGTTTTCTTTAACACCAAATAAAGGGCCTGTTCCTCCAGAGAACGCAACCCACCATCACATGGCGAACAAGTCCTCTTAAACACTAAACAAGAGTCTTGTTCCACCAAATGACGCACATCTCATGTCTTGATGCCGAGTCCGTTAAATAATGGCTATTGACAAGGATCAGCATGACCCGTATACACACCAGAGAATCCCTTTTACCATGCGCAATCCCTTGCTCAAATCCCAATCCCCATAATTTCCATCTCCCAATCCAACTACAAGCTCCATTTCCCAATCCCAAGTACTTTTGAACACAGTGCGATGACATCTGGTCAAGTGCCAAAGGACAATGTTTCTACCAAGTTTGCTTGTGGTGTTTTGTATTTCTTTGTCAATGCCTCTCGGGTCAATTCCTCCAGACATCAACAAAGAGGGGCCAATGAAACACCACAAAAATTTTGGCTAACACTTGAAGACAGAAATTAAGCTAAGTCATGTTGATTCTCAGCATGACCAAGCTTGAAAGCCTCCAAAATAAAATCAAACGAAGTCAAAGCGAGCAAGTAAAAGTTCCCTGGGACCCATAGAAGACTACGATGACATCTGGCATTAAACTTGGCAAATCTTGAGCTCAAAATACTTGGTTCTTACTAAGTATGCATCCTGTACGCTGGCCTACACATGCCCAGCGTAAGGCCCAGCGTACAGCAACTTTCGGGGCTCAAAAACTCATCAAAACATGCCAGAACTAAGCGTCCAGACCCCCTAGGACCTTCCCCAAGGTTCCCAGCAGGTCTCAGGCACTTGAAAATCAAATTTTGGGCTCCGAATGATGGTCTTCCATTCCTGCACGCCCATCGTACACGCCGGGGTTTGGCCAGCATAGACAGACTTTCGGGCTCCAGAAATGCATCAAAATGTGCCAGAATCGAGCGTCCAGACCCCCCAGGACCTTCCCCAAGGTTTCCAGTAGCTCTTGGGCACCCAAAAATCAATTTTTGACCTCAAAAAAGAAGCATTTTCATGTGTATACGCTGTGCACATTTTTGGCTTACGCTGGCATGCTATACGCTTACGCTGGCACCCTCTACGCTCAGCATCCGCAGCGTATACGCCCAGCGAGTACGCCCATGTGTCTCCTAGTCCGATTTTCCCGGTAACCCTACCCCTATAAATAGCCCAGTTTTCTGCATCACCAGGGCGACAAAAATTTCTAACCAGAGCCTAAAACCCTCTACGCTGGAAGTCCTAGAGGCCGAGCACAGTCTCTACGCTCCACCTACCAGCCGAGTCATTCCTACACACGCCGGGGCCTTTCGTCCGCCTTGTGTCAAAGCCACAACTGCGTTTGGACCAGTGCACTTTGTAATCAATTCTTAATACAAAACAGTTTACATTTTGCTCAGATTTATTGCAGTTTTCTTCGTTTTTCGGTTTACGTTTACAGGCTCATTTACATTATCGTGCTTGTTTACGGTTTACATTTAACGTGCATTGTTTACGTATAACCCAACATGTTGTAGTGGCAAACGTTGGGGAAGTCCTTGTTTGATCCGCGTGCAGACCATTCAAGGCACTCTGCCTTCGTCCATTCCAGCTTGCCCTCAAGCGGAGGCAGGGTCGACTGTGCTTGTCTGTAGATCTTTCGGTGCTCGTAACGTTCCAGCCTTGCACCGACGATTTCGGTCGGTACACAAGGGTTGGCCAAACAGACCCTCATGACCAAGTATTGGCCAAATGGACCCTCGTGACCAAGTGTTGGCCAAAAAAACCCTCATGACCAAGTGTTAGCCAAATGGACCATCTTGACCAAGTGTTGGCCCAGTGGACCCTCATTACCAAGTGTTGGCCAAGTGGACCCTCATGACCAACAGTTGGCCCAACGAACCCTCATGACCAAGTGTTGGCCAAATGGACCCTCGTGATCAAGTGTTGGCTAAATGGACCCTCATGATTAATTATAGGCAAAATGGACCCTGTGATCAATGGTTGGCCCAACAAACCCTCATGACCAAATTTATAAGGGTGCAAGATCGTATGGTTGAAACTGGCCCAATCAACATATATGGGGAGAGGGTAACATTTTCCCTGGAAGCACCACATAGTGCTCTAGTGAGAGTGCTCTCCATGGGAGAACCTCATATATTCGCTCTAACACAAGTGCTTTGACAAGACCAAGTTTGCCCAAATGGACCCTTGTGACCAAGAATTAAACAAATGGACCATCACAACCAAGCATTGGCCAAACAAACCCTCATGACCAAGTGTTGGCCCAATGGACCCTTGTGAGCAAGTGTTGGCCAAACGAACCCTCATAACCAATAGTTGGTCCAACGGACCCTTGTGACTAAGTGTTGGCCCAATGGACCCTTGTGACCAAGTGTTGGCCAAACAAACCCTTGTGACCAAGGGTTGGCCTAATAGACTCCTATGACAAAACATTGGGCAAATGGACACTTGTGACCCTCATGATTGAGTGTTGGCCAAATGGACCCAAATGATGAATGGTAGGTAAAATGAACCCTGATGACCAATGGTTGGCCCAACAAATCCTCACGACCAAATTTATAAGGGTGTAGGATGGTTCAGCTAAAATTGGCCTAATCAACATATATCGAGAGAGGTAGCATTCTCCCTAGGAGAATCGCACGGTGCTCTTGCTAGAGTGCTCTCCATGGGAGCACCTCGCATAGCTACCTTGGCATAAGCACTCTCACGAGATCAAGTGTTGGCCAAACAAACCCTCATGACCAAGCATTGGCAAAATGGACCCTCACGACCAAGTGTTGGCTAAACAGACCCTCATGACCAAGTGTTGGCCCAACAAATCCTCATGACTAACTATTGGCCAAATGGACCCTCGTGACTAAGCATTGGCCAAATGGACCTTCATGAGCAACGGTTGGCCCAATGGACCCTCATGAAAAATTCCTAGCAAAATGGACCCTTGTGACCAAGTGTTGGCCCAACAGACCCCTGTGACCAACTATTGGGCAAACGGACCCTCGTAACCAAGTGTTGGCCAAACGGACCCTCATAACCAAGTGTTGGCAAAACGAACCCTCGCAACCAAGCGTTGGCCAAACACACCCTCACGACCAAGTGTTGGTACAATAAACACTTCTGACCAAGTGTTGGTCCAATAGACCCTCAGGACCAAGTGTTGGCAAAACAGACCCTCATGACTAACGGTTGGCCCAACAAACCCTCATGATCAAGTGTTGGCCAAACGGACCCTCATGATAAATTCTAGGTAAAATGGACCCTCATGAGAAATAGTTGGCCCAATGAAACCTTGTGATCAAGTGTTGGCCAAATGGGATCCTCGTGAACAAGTATTGGCCCAATGGACCCTCATTACCAAGTGTTTGCCAAGAGGACCCTTGTGACGAAGTATTGGTGAAATAGACACTCATGATCAAGTGTTGGCCAAATGGACCCTCATGATTAATTGTAGGCAAAACAAACCCTCATGATCAATGGTTGGCACAACAGACCCTCATCACCAAATTTATGAGGCTATAGGATGGTATGGCTAAAACTGGCCCAATCAACATATATAGGGAGAGGGTAGCATTCTCCTTGGAAGCATCGCATGGTGCTCTTGTGATAGTGCTATCCATGGGTGCACCTCATTTAGCTGCACTAGCACAAGCACTCTCATGAGACCAAGTGTTGGAAAAAGAGATCCTCATAACCAAGCGTTGGCCAAATGGACCCTCGTGACCAAGTGCTAGCCAAACAGACCCTTGCAACCAAATTTATAAGGGTGTAGGATGGTATGTTTGAAACTGGCCCAATCAACCTATATGAGAAGAGGTAGCATTCTTCTTATGAGCACCACACAGTGCTCTTGTAAGAGTGCTCTCCATAGGAGCATCATGCATAGCTGCACTAGCACAAGCACTCTCAGGAGACAATTGTTGGCCAAATAGACCCTTGTGACCAAGAATTGGGCAAATGGAAACTTGCAACTAGGCATTGGCCAAATAGACCCTCATGATCAATGGTTGGCCCAACGGACCCTCATGAACAAGTGTTGGTCCAATAGACCCTCGTGACCAAGTGTTGGCCAAAAAAATCCTCTTGACTAAGGGTTGGTCCAATGGACTATTGTGACAAAGCATTTGGCAAACAAACCCTTGTGACCAAGTGTTTCCCAAATGGACCCTCAGGACCAAGTGTTGGCAAAATGAACCCTCATGACCAATGATTGGCCCAACAGACCCTCATGACCAAGTGTTGGCCAAGTAGACCCTCATGACGAATTATTGGAAAAACAAACCCTTGTGACCAATGGTTGGCTCAACGAACCCTTGCAACCAAATTTATAAGGGTGTAGGATGGTTTGGCTGAAACTGGCCTAATCAACATATATGGGAATAGGTAGCATTCTCCCTGGGAGCATCACATGGTACCCTCATGAGAGTGCTCTCCATGGGAACACCTCACATAGCTGCATTGGCACAAGCACTCTCACAAGACCAAGTGTTGGCCAAATGAACCATCATGACCAAGCATTGGCCAAATGGACCCTTGTGACCAAGTGTTGGCCGAACGGACCCTTATGATCTAGTGTTGGTCCAACTGATCCTTGTGACCAACTATCAGCCAAATGGACCCTTGCAACCAAGTGTTGGCCAAACGAACCCTTGTGAGGATAGGTTGACCCAACAGACCCTCTTGACAAAGTGTTGGCCAAATAAATCCTCATGACCAAGTGTTGGCCCAACACACCCCGGTGACTAGATGTTAGGAAAAAGAACCCTCATGACCAAGTGTTGGCCAAATGGACCCTTGTGACCAAGTGTTGGCCCAATGGACCCTTGTGACCAAGTGTTGGCCCAACGGACCCTCGGGACCAAGTGTTGGCCAAATGAACCCTTGTGACCAACGATTGGCCCAATGGACCCTCATGAACAAGTGTTGGCCCAATGGACTCTTAGGACCAAGTGTTGGCCAAATGGACCCTCGTGACCAACGCTTGGCCTAATGGATCGTCACAACCAAGTGTTGGCCCAACAGACCCTCATGACCAAGTGTTAGGAAAACAAACCCTCATGACAAATTGTAGGCAAAAAAGACCCTCATGAGCAATGGTTGGCCCAACAGATCATCGTGACCAAGAGTTGGCCAAACGGATCCTCATGATCAATTGTTGGCCCAACAGACCCCCGTTACCAAGTATTCAGAAAAATGAACCTCGTGATCAATTGTTGGCCAAACGGGACCATCATGACCAAGTGTTGGCCAAATGGATCCTCATGGCCAAGTGTTGGCCCAATGGATCCTCCTAACCAAGTGTTGGCCCAATGGACCCTCGGGACCAAGTGTTGGCGAAATGAACCCTTGTGACCAATGGTTGGCCTAATAAATCCTCATGACCAAGTGTTGGCCCAACAGACCCTCATGATCAAGTGTTGGCCAAACGAACCCTCACAACCAAGTGTTGGCCAAATGGACCCTCATGACCAAGTGTTGGTGTAATGAACACTCCTGACCAAGTGTTGGTCCAATGAACCCTTAGGACCAAGTGTTGGCCAAACGAACCCTCGTGATGAATTCTAGGAAAAATGAACCCTCATGAGCAATGGTTGGCACAATGAAACCTCATGACCAAGTGTTGGCCCAACGGACCCTCATTACCAAGTGTTGGCCAAGAGGACCCTTGTGACAAAGTGTTGGCGAAATAGACACTCATGATCAAGTGTTGGTCAAAAGGTCCCTCATGATAAGTTGTAGGAAAAATGAACCCTAATGATCAATGGTTGGCACAACAGACCCTCGTCACCAAATTTATAAGGCTGTAGGATGGTATGGCTAAAAATGGCCCAATCAACATATATAGGGAGAGGGTAGCATTCTCCTTGGGAGCATCACATAGTGCTCTTGCGACAGTGTTGTCCATGGGTGCACCTCACATAGCTACGCTGGCACGAGCACTCTCATGAGACCAAGTGTTGGTAAAAGAGATCCTCATGACCAAGTGCTGGCCAGACAGACCCTCACGACCAAATTTATAAGGGTGCAAGATGGTATGTTTGAAACTCGCCCCATCAACATATATGGGAAGAGGTAGCATTCTTCCTATGAGCACTGCACAGTGCTCTCATGAGAGTGCTCTCCATGGGAGAACCATGCATAGATGCACTAACATAAGTGCTCTTAGGAGACCAAGTGTTGGCCAAATGGACCCTTGTGACCAAGAATTGGGAAAATGGAAACTTGTGACTAAGCATTGGCCAAATAGACCCTCATGACCAACGGTTGGCCCAATGGACCCTCATGACCAAGTGTTGGTCTAGTAGACCCTCATGACCAAGTGTTGGCTAAAAAAATCCTCTTGACCAAGGGTTGGCCCAATGGACTGTTGTGACAAAGCATTTGGCAAACAAACCCTTGTGACCAAGTGTTGGCCAAATGAGCCCTCAAGACCATGTGTTGGCGAAATGAACCCTCATGAACAATGATTGGCCCAATGGACCCTCGTGACCAAGTGTTAGCCAACTAGACCCTCATGATGAATTGTTGGCAAAATGAACCCTCGTGACCAATGGTTGGCCCAACGAACCCTTGCAACCAAATTTATAAGGGTGTAGGATGGTTTGGCTGAAACTAGCCTAATCAACATATATGGGAAGAGGTAGCATTCTCTGTGGGAGAACCGCATGATACTCTCACAAGAGTGCTTTCCATGGGAACACCTCGCATAGATTTGTTGGCACGAGCACTCTCACGAGACCAAGTGTTGGCCAAACGAACCATCATAACCAAGCATTGGCCAAATGGACCCTCATGACCAAGTGTTGGCTGAACGGACCCTTATGATCCAGTGTTAGTCCAACTGATCGTTGTGATCAACTGTTAACCAAACGGACCCTTGCAACCAAGTGTTGGCCAAATGGACCCTTGTGAGCAAAGGTTGACCCAACGGACCCTCTTGAAAAAGTGTTGGCCCAACAAACCTCGGTGACCATATGTTAGGCAAACGAACCGTTGTGACCAGGTGTTGGCCCAATGGATCCTTGTGACCAAGTGTTGGCCCAACGGATCCTCAAGATAAAGTGTTGGCCAAATGAACCCTCGTGACCAATGGTTGGCCCAATGGACCCTCACGACCAAGTGTTGGCCCAACAGACCCTCGTGACCAAGTGTTAGCCAAATAGAACCTCGTGATGAATTGTAGGAAAAATAGACCCTCATGAGTAATGGTTGGCCCAACAGATCATCGTGACCAAGAGCTGGCCAAGCAGATCCTCATGACCAATTGTTGGCCCAACAAACCCCCGTTACCAAGTGTTGGGAGAACTAAACCTCGTGATCAATTTTTGGTCAAACAGGACCATTGTGACCAAGTGTTGGCCAAATTGATCCTCATGGCCAAGTGTTGGCCCAATGGATCCTCTTGACCAAGTGTTGGTTCAATGGACCCTTGGGACCAAGTGTTGGCAAAATGAACCCTTGTGACCAATGGTTGGCCTAATAAATCCTTGTAATCAGGTGTTGGCCCAATAGATCCTCATGACCAAGTGTTGGTCAGAAAAACCCTCATGACCAACGGTTGGCCCAACAGATCATCATGACCAAGTGCTGGAAAAATAGACCATTATGACCAACTGTTGGCCCAATAGACCATCATGACCAAGTGCTGGCCAAACAGGCCCTCGTGACCAAGCATTGGCCAAACGGACCCTCGCAAACAAGTGTTGACCCAATAGACCCTAGTGACCAAGTGTTGGTCAAATGGACCAAGTGTTGGTCAAACGGACCCTCGCAAACAAGTGTTGACCCAATAGACCCTAGTGACCAAGTGTTGGTCAAATGACAAAGTGTTGGCCAAATGGACACTCATGACCAAGTGTTGTCCAAACGGACCCTTGTGACCTAGTGTTGGCCCAACAGACCCTCATTACCAAGTGTTGGACAAGTGGACCCTTATGACCAATGGCTGGCCCAATGGACCCTCGTGACCAAGGGTTGGCAAAACAGACCCTCATGACCAAGTGTTGGCCAAACGGACCATCATGACCATTATTGGTCCAACAGACCCTCGTGACCAAATGTTGGCCCAATGGGCCCTCAGGATCAAGTGTTGGCCAAATGGACCCTCATGACCAATGGTTGGCCAAATGGACCCTCACAACCAAGTTTTGGCCCAACGGACCCTCATGACCAAGTGTTGGCCAAATGGACCCTCGTGATGAATTTTAGGCAAAAATGGACCCTCGTGACGAATAGTTGGCCCAATGGACCCTTGTGACCAAGTGTTGGCCCAATAGATGCTCATGACCAATTGTTCGCTAAATGGACCCTCATGACCAAGGGTTGGCCCAATGGACCCTCATGACCAAGTGTTGGCCAAACAGACCCTTGTGACCAAGCATTGGCCAAATGAACCCTCATGGCCAAGTGTTGGCCCAATGGATCCTTGTGACCAAGTGTTGGCGAAATGGACCTTCATGAACAATGGTTAGCCCAACGAACCTGTACCGTCCGAAATCGTCGGTCTCCGGCTGGAAGGAAACAGAGACCGTGGGATTACCGGACACACACAGAAGATCCTACCTTCGCCTGAGGGTGAGCTGGAATGAACAAAGGTAGAGTACCTTGGGTGGTCCGCACGCGGATCAGAAAAGGATTTCCCGAAACGTACACCGAAGTGCTATATGCTGGGTTATACGTAAACGACGTAACAGGCGTAAATCAGAGCGTAAACAGTGTAACTAATGTGAACAGAGTGTAAACATAAATGAGCGAAAATAGAATACATGCAACAATTAATGCAAACTGTAAACAAATTTGGAAAGAAAATGTAACAATGACATTACAGAATGAAAGTACAATGCACCGGTCTAACGCAGTTGTGACTTGGACACAAGGCGGACGAAAAGCCCCGATGGATCCAGGGATGACGGTGGCTGGTTCACACTGTAGGCACAACGTAGAGGCTATATGCTCAACATACAAGGTTGTCCAGGGTAAAAGGTTTTGTGCTCTAGTTTGCAGCGTCTCTGCTCTCTGGTGTGCTTTGGGAATTTTTGCCAACTGACTTGTGTCTCGTGAAAAATTGGGGTTTTATACAGGGTTTTGATGGTGGACTCAGGTTGGGAGACACGTGGTGTGTTACCGGGTGCAAAAGCATAAAATACAAGTGTACAATATGTTACATTTGGTGGCGTATACACTGGGTGTATACGTTGTGTCTGACGAGCGTAGAATTTGGGCGTAGAAGTCGTGGACGCTGGCGTATACGCTGGTGGATGCTGGGCGTATACGCTGATGTGTTGGGAATATACGCCTATGGTTACTGCCTTGTGCCAAATCTTGCTCTGTAGTGCTGTTTTCATGTTGTCTTTGGAGATTTTATGCTGGGTGTATGCATCTGTTGTACTTGCTGAGCGTACATGTGAGGCATGTACGTTGGGCGTGTACGCTAGACGTCTACGCTGGATGTCTACGCTAGGAATTTGAATGTATACGCTGGGCGTATATGCTGAGAATTTGAGCGTATATGCTGGGAATGTACACTTGGGTGTATACGCTGAGGCTGCATACTTAGTGAGAGTTAAGCATCTGATCTCTGAAGTTGCCATGTTTAGTATCTGATGCAGCTGTGGTTATCTGTGGGTCCCAGGGACCTGCTTGGTGTTGGACAAGTACTAAGCTCCAAATTTTGTGGTGTTTCATTGGCCCCTCTTTGTTGACATTTGGAGTAATCGACCTGAGAAGCATCGACAAAGAAGTGCAAAACATGACAAGAAACTTGATAGAGACTTTGTCCGTTGCCACTTGACTAGACATCATCGCATCGTGTTCCGTAGTACATGGGATTGGGAAAGTGGGATTCGTAACTGGTAGGAGAATGGGGATTGTGGGGACTAGTAAATGCCCAAGGGATTGTGCTTGGTGAGAAGGGGATGCTCTGGTGTGTGTCATGCTGATCCTTGTCAATAGCCATCATTTAGTAGACTCGGCATTCAAACATGCGACATGCGTTCTTTGGCAGAACAAGACTCTTGGTTAGTGTCCAAGAGGAGTTGTTGGCAAGACCAAAGCCATGTGGTGATGCATTGCATTCTTTGGAGAAACAACAGCCTTCTTTGGGGAAACTGTTGGTAGAGAGCCAAAGCCATGCAACTGGATGTTTCTTGATTGTTTTTGACATGAGTACTTGTTTCCAAGACAGCTGCCTTCCCTCCTGGGGCTTATATGGGAAGTGCCAAGGGTCTTACCTTTTTTTTTGGAGAAGCTTTGTTTTAATTTTGTACTCATGCTTAAGTGCTATGTTGTGTGTCGCAACTGCTTTAAAGTGTTACAGTACAGCGTGCTCAAAGTTTTAGATGTACTGGGCGTATCAATGGTGTGGCTGAGTAGAGTGTGTCGGTGAATAGATAGAGAGTGTATCGAGAGATAGGGATGTAATAACGAATGGTTTGATTTATTCTTGCCATGTGTGCTTGTGAATGTTGTCCCATCTTGCTGCTTGTGACAAAGTGCATTCTTGTGCGACAACCTCTGGGTGTCATCCTGCAAGCATAACTCCAAGGAGACAAGAAAACCATGAGTGAATAAGCGAGCTTAGACTTACACAGCAACTGATGGAATAAAGGTACTAGAAGAGATTTTAGGCACTATAAATGAATGGCAGCAGCATTGGTAGGATCTTCTGATGGCGTGCGAGGCAGTGATGAAGTTTGAATGTGGCCGCAGATTGAGGATCCAGAGATGAACTTACCAGTTTATAGTCTTTGCAGACTATCATGGGTTAGTTTTATGTCGTAACCCGTTGGACATTACCCGTTTAGCATCGTGGTGGACGTTGCATTGCCAGTTTCTAGTCTCAGCGAACCATAAAGAGGCAAACTAGTTTATAGTCTTAGCGGACTCTGATGAGTGTGACTGTGGCAGTTTACTGTCATGCTGGACGGGCGCTAGTTTATCGTCATGATGCAGGGACGAGCTATGGTATCAGTTTTAAGTCATAACCTAGGACTGTTCTGTGGTATCAGTTTATAGTCATGACTCTAGGACTCGCACGTACCTGAGCTTGTACTCAAATGTAGAATGGTTTTAGGAACAGGTGGTTGGTTGGATTGGCAAGCTCATTCCCTTCCATATCGGCTAACTTGAATGCTCCATTATCAAATGCTTTGGTGACCAAATAAGGCCCTTCCCAGTTGGCTGAGAATTTGTCTAGGTGTTCCCGAACAACCTTAAGTACAAGGTTGCCTTCTTTGATAGGGTGCTTATGGATGTCGTACTGATGTCGTTGCCATTGTTATTTTTGATACCATTCGATCTGATCGAGTGCGCGTATGCATTCTTCCTCCACCGAGTTGAGGTCAATGATGTGCAGATCACTATTCTGCCCATCGTCGAGGAGTCCAGAAAGTGTGATCCTTAAAGATGGTACCTGTAATTCCAAAGGTAAAACAACTTTTGAATCATAAACAAGACTATATGGTGTTTTACCTATTGAGGTTCGATGCGTAGTACGGTATACCCATAGTGCGTATACCAATTGTTCGTGCCATCTTTACTTGCTTTGGGTAAGCATCCTTTTAAGTATTGTAATAATCATTTTGTTTGTTGCCTCTGCTTACCCATTGCTCTGAGGATAGTAAGGGGATGAAAACGAGTGTTTGATCCCTAGGTTGTCGCAAAAGGTTTTGGTCTTGGCACTGCTAAATTGTGGGCCATTGTCAGTGATGATTGTCATGGGAATGCCAAAGTCGGTTACAATGTTTTCGAGAATGAAATTACATACGTGTTTAGATGTAGTTTTGCACAGGGGAGCGGCTTCTACCCACTTCATGAAATATTCTATTACGGTTATAATAAAACTATGCCCCGTAGAAGATGAGGGTGTTATTGGGCTGATGAGGTCCAATCCCCACTTTTGAAAGGGCCACGTGATTTGTGTCATATGAAACTCATTTGGTGGGACATGGATTAGATTGCTATGTTTTTGGTAGATACTACATGTCTTAGCCTTGGAGGGACAGTCATATTCCATGTGTGGCTAATAGTAGCCTAAGCGTTTTATCTTGGTTGCCATGGCTTTTGGCGCTATGTGTCCTCCGCATAGGCCCTCATGTATCTGTTCAACAATGGTTTGGGCATCGGAACCACCAACGCATGTTAGCAATATGCCTTCGTAGGATCTACGACACAATGTGTTCCCTACCAGGGTATACTGCTTAGAGCATTTTCGTACTGGATCCTTTTGTGTATTTGTTAGATGTCGTGGTGTTTCACCGCGTAGAAGGTAGTCTTTTATGTCATCATACCATTCTATCACGTGTGTTGTACTAACAGATGCAATTGGCAACGTGTCAAGAGTATCGGTTATTGGTTTAGCATAACTAGTTATGGAGCTTGGTAATGCATGGAACATATCTGGCGATATGTTTAACGCTAATGTGGCTAATGCGTCTGCGATGGTGTTATCGTTTCTAGAAATGTGTTGCACATCGATGTTTTCAAATCGCCTCATTAAGTGTTTTGCCAGGTCGTAGTATGGTTGTAAATGTTGCGCTTTGCATGTGTAGATGTCTGTCACTTAGTTTAAGACTAGTTGTGAGTCTCCTCTGACTACAAGTCGTGTGATGTCTGAAGCCAGTGCTGCCATGAGACCTTTGAGGAGACCTTCATACTCTGCCATGTTGTTGGTACAGTGAAAGTTGAAACGATAGGCAAAGGATTTGATCTCCCCATAGGGATAGGTGATGATAGCGGCAGCACTTCCTCCTCGAGAGGTGGANGCCATTTGACTTGCTATGGCTTGATCTTTAACTGATGATTGCACTATGTAGTGCAGGTCAAATTCAGCTATCATGGCTTTCCAGTGGGCTATTCGACTCGTTTCGTAAATGTTTCCTGTGATGGCCCTGAGCACATTATCCTTGCAAATTATATTAACTTGGTTACGGAAGAGGTAATGTCACCATTTTCTCAAAGAGAAGACCAGAGCTAAACAGGACCTCTCCACGTCGTTATACCTTTTCTTGTGGGCAACTAATGCATGGCTTAAGTAATATATAGGGACTTTGGTTCTGTCATCTTGTTTCTGGCAAAGCATAGATGCGATTTACGAATCCGAAGTAGCGAGGTAGATGTAAAATGGTTTATCGTTTTGAGGTGGATACACCATGGGTAATCAGGAAAGTGTCGTTTTAATGTTATCGAATGCTTCATGGAACTGTGGAGTCCATTCAAAATGGACGTTTTTGTGTAACAAATGGTTCATGGATTTTAGTTTGTCTGTCAGCTTTTCTATGAAGCGCCTGATAAATTGTAATCTACCTTGTAGACCTCGAAGTTTGGTAAGGTTTCCTGGTGGTTTTAGGTTTGTTATGGCCTTAACCTTATCGGGGTCTACTCGTATCCCTGCTTCTGAGGCTATAAATCCAAGCATTTTTCCTATCTTGACGTCGAAGACACATTTTTTGGGTTGAGTCTCAATTCATACTTTAAACAATGTTTTAATACCAGGTCAAGATCTTGTACATGTTTTTCTGATGTTTTTGACTTAACCACAATGTCGTCTACGTAGTTGTTGAGCGAGTGTAACATGTAATTGCTAAAGATGAATGTCATCGCTCTTTGATATGTGGCCCCAACATTTTTGAGACCAAAGGGCATCATTGTGTAACAAAAGGTTCCCCATGGTGTCATAAAGGTTTTCCGAAGCTGATGCTCCGGGTTGATGCGTATTTGATTGTATGCCGAGAAGCCATCCATAAAAGACAATAGTGCGTGCCTAGTGGTTGAGTCAACAAGTTAATCGATGCTGGGTAGAGGAAAATCATCTTTTATGGTTGCAACATTTAAATCCCGGAATTCAATGCATAAGCGAATGCTTCCGTTCTTCTTCAGAACAATGACCATGTTGGATACCCACTCAGCGTAATCAATAGCCCAGATGAAACTAGCTTGATAAAGCTTGGTGATCTTGTTATGAAGTGCCAATGCCACTTCGGGTTTAACCTTTCATGCCTTTTGTTTTACTGGTCTCAATTTCGGATCAAGGATAATGTTGTGCTGGACAATTCGAGGGTCTAGTCTGGGCATGTCCGTGTAAGACCAAGCGAATGCTTTCATATTTTCCCTAAGCACGTCTTCAATGTTTTTGGCTAGTTGTGGTTTTAGTAATGTGCTTAATTTCAGTATTTTAATTTCCCCACCGGGCATGGTTATTGGGGTTTCGTTCAACGGGTCTTCGGTGATATGTTCAGCTTCTATGTCGAGGGGTTTTGTCATACTTTTGTAGTTGTCTATTGTTTGCTGCGTTGAGGCAATGACTGTGTCATCCGTTGATGAACTTAAGTGGATGAGGTTTATGTTGATGTCCCTTGCAATTTTGCCATATGGTCCATTGATAATTAATGGTTCGGTTAAGTGCTAGCAATCCATCAGGCTTGCTCCTACCAATAAATAGAGAGTTGAATGAGCTAATGGGTATCGTTCTATGTTCTTTGGTAATTTTAGATTATGTGTACATGCATGATGGTGGATTGTCGTCACACTGGGATGCATGGTAGTTTAAGGCCATACCGGGCCGTGGGTGGCAGTTTAACGCCTTACCGGGCCAAATGTAATCCACAGGTGGCAGTTTAAGGCCTTACCGGGTGATAATGGGTTCGTATGTGGCAGTTTAAGGTCGTACCGGGCCATCATGGCAGTTTAAGGCCATACTGGGCCGTAATGACAGTTTAAGGCCATATTGGACCGAATGTGGATGGTAGTTTACGCTGGAATGTTCGGTGTAAACGCCTGGAATGGGGTTCACAGGGGAACCGGGATGTAGTAATTTCTATTTTATTTTAAATATATATTATTTTTTATTATTTTTGAGCAAATTTTTGGCTAAAAATAAGTAGAAAAAAGTAAAAAAGTAGCAAACCGGGAGGCGGCGGCGTAAGTGGCGGTGGCAGCGATGGCCGAGCGCTATATAAAAGGGGGGGGTGTCATTTGTTGTTATTTGCATTATGAGTGTAAGCAACTAAGTGTAAAATTTACAGCGTAAGCATCCTAGTGTAAGTGTAAACTATCAAACCTTGGCGTAAGCGTAGACCTAATCATGAGCGTATAACCCAAACCCTGAGCGTAGACACCAAAGACCAAACCTTAGCGTAGGCGCAGAGCGTAGACGTTCCAACGTTGGCGTAAAGAGTTCCAACCTTCAGCGTAAACTATTAATCTCAGCATAGAAGATGCCAAGATAGGCAAAGGCAAGGAAGTGGAAGGCCAGAGGAGGAAGGGTCCTGACTTGACCATCGCAGAGGAGAGCAAAGCCATGCTACAGTGCCTGCCCTGGCCAAGGATTCTGTCATGGCCTGGATTATCATACAGGTAGGATCTGATCTTGTTTCTGTTAGTTATTTTTGCTTGTGCATGCTTTATAGCGTAGACAGTCTCGTAGAGGGTCTCAGCGTATACGCCGAGCGTAAAGTTTAGCGTAGAGACGTCGGCGTATACGCTGAGTGTAAAGTTTAGCGTAGGGACGTTGGTGTATACACCGAGCGTAAATTCATAGCATAAAGTCAGGTTAGCATAGACTATCATAGCATAATCTTTTTTGAGTGCACAGCGTAATCCCCTTTTTCTTGCACGAAGCGTAGACGATTATATCAGCGTATACGCTGAAGGCTGCAAGGCGTAATAAGTTTTCTATGCACGAAGTTCTGTTTTGTCAACGTATGCTTTCTATTTTATTAGCGTAGATGATTTACACTATGACGGCGTATACCCTAAGCATACACAGTTGTCCTTTTAAGTATGATACAGTGTAGACTTGTTTTTTCATGTTTCCGGCGTAAACTGTTTATTCAGTGTCTAGCGTAGACTGCTTACGCTAGCCACTTCTGTGGCGTGTACGCTAAGCGTAAGAGGTTCGGGTGATACTGTAAATAGTTGGTTGTCAGCATATACGTTGGGTTAGGTAGTGTATACGCTGGGTCAGGTAGCGTATACGCTGGGCGTAAGCAAATTTTGATAGCGTATACGCTAGGTTTAGCAGCATATATGTCGGGCGTAAACAGTTAGGGAATTTTTCTAAGTGTCAGTCTATGATGTGAAATTTTGTCTTTAACACTGTTTTGATGCATGGCTGATTTATCATGGCATCCTGATTGCTTGTAGGGATAGTAAGCCTTTTCTTCTCATTGTTGAGCTCGTTGGGGTGCTAACATGATTTGGCCCCATTGATGCTAATGAACCTACCCCGGATCTAACTATGGATAACAATGGGGTCTGGTTCAGAGAAGGTGTGTGTGAATTCCTACCCTTCATACTAGACAATTTTGAAGTGGTTATCTGGTTGCATCTAAGTGAACTGGTGGCGCGAAGCATGCTTGAGGCAATGCTGCCAGGAGCCGCAGAGGGTGTCGTTGTCTTCATGGAAGACATCGATGAGGGGCAGGTTACGAATGAGGACGGTTCTTCCCAGGGGCCCAGGTCCACTCCCGTTACTGCGCATGTGGGCCCGATTACCACGAGGGCAGGACTACCTCAACAACACCTTATTTTTAGCCGCACGTGCACACATGCTATTCCAGAATCCTCCTAGCATAGTGTACCGGGTGGATAGGTAGGACCATTCAAGTCTATTGCTTCTTTTCACCATTTGGCATTTGCCTCAGTTTTGACATCCATTCATTTGTAGGCATAAAGTTAATGCAGATGGAATATGTGTTGAGGATGATGGGCTTGCCTTAGCTCGTACCACTCTAGAGGCCTTTATGGTGGGTCCCACCCTTCGTAAAGCTGTATTAGGTCTAATGAAGGGGTATATCGTCTATTTTCACCAACGATTCTGTAGAGCGTTGGCAATGTGCCAAGCTCATGGATGGCTGGATAAAGATTGGTTGGACCAGGGGCCAGTTTTTCCTCGTGGCTCTGGTTCAAGAAGCACATCCAAGTCCACCACTGACGGTAAATGACAACACTTCCCAGATCTTTTAACGTGTTTTAATTACGAGAGTTATATTGATATGACAATCTCAAATTGCACTTGTAGTTGATGTACCTCCTGGCGGGGATCCTGTTACAACTGGGCGAACCGAGACAACCCTATCAATGAAGTTCGGGGAGGTGACTAAGGCTCAAAAATGGTTGCATAACCATGCCCCACCATCTATTGTTCACTGCTTAGATAATGCCAGCCTTATGGAGCTTTTCACGACCCCGAGTCCTGATGTATCTATCGCAGAAATGATCGGGATCGTGGATTCCTTTAATAAGGCTGTCTCCTACTACAACACCCGGATTAAGGGTGTTAAGGTAGTTTTCCATCTATCACCAGATTTCTTTTCAAACTTATTTGGGGTGCCGATAGATGGCATAAGTGTAGTTTTAGATAGGGCTCATAAAGAGCTCCAAATGGTGCGTGAATTTGAGGACTGGTTGGGACTGGTCAAGGGTGCCAAGGGATTCCCAATGCAAGGGAAAGCAAAGGTTGAGGAAGTAAATGAACTATATCCCCTATTTAGGGTATGGTTATTCCCCAAAACCCTTTCCCAGGTACGGAGTCTTGGGGTTGAGGCTGTACGCGTCATGCGAACTATCTTGGAAACTGGCATGCGCTATAACTGGGTTGAATTTTTGTTGTCTGGTATGCACAAGGAGATAGTGCGATTGTGCTTGAATGTTGAGGCGCAATCCCACTTCACCTTTGCCTTCTTTGCCGGTTACCTTCGTGGCTTCGCCGAGTTTCTGATAGTCCACGCAGACAACAAGTTTGTTCTACAGGATCGGGGTCAACTATCTTGCCCATGGATCAACCACTTGTTCGAAACAGTCAAGTCTTAAGATGCTCCTAAGGGCATTGATGAGTCCGTGTCTATTACGATCGGGGGATTATCGGGTATCTCAATTCACACTCGTGATAGTTTGGGGTTAGAGCCAGATGATGTGCCTCTCACTACAAGAAGAGCTGAACAGGTTATCAAAGAAACCATTGGCCATGCCAAATCAAAGCTAAAAAGATGCGAACGCCCAACAGGGAAAGTTTTGAATGTGAGCGAGCCACGAGTAAAGCTCAGCACGGTATGTAGACTTCGACCACTTATTGCTTTATTGTTTTCGTTTTGCTCATAATTTTTTCTTCAATCGCTGACATGTCACTAATGTCTTTGGCTTGATTTGAGAAGTGAGGAAGCATGCATTAGAAACTATTACTGAGGAGGAGGAGACCAACATGGGGTGGAATAGTGAAGAGGAACATGTGAAGAAGGATCAGGGAGGAGGAACAGAGGAGTTAAAGGAGAACACCACAAAAACTGAGCCGTTGGATGATCAAGGTGGTGTCGACCAAATGTTCCGCAACTTTCTTCAAGGAAATCTAGATTTAGGTGATCCCCCAGAAGGTGACAAGGAGCACGGTATGTTTTCTTTTTATTTTACTTTATATTGCTTCGTTAGTTATTATTTGTATGATCTTTTATTTTCATGTTTTCATTTCTTCCAGATGAAGGCAGCGAAACCAGGACGGTGCGCTTAGACGTACCCATGAAGACAGTTCCCCCTGAGAGGACCACGGAGGTTAGTTCATCCCGCACCCGTGAGCCATTTACTTGGACGGAAATGCCAAGTAAGATGGATTTTGTGGCTAGAATCACAAAAGAAGTTGTCGAACGCATTCAGGAGGTCCACCCCAAAATAGGTATAACGTTTTCAAATGGTTTGCCATTTTAGAGTATCACACCCTATTTCTGTTGTCTTAACGTTTGATCTTTTTGTATGCATAGGTGCCAAGTTGAGGTGGGATCCCTCTGAGAGCATCAACATAGAGAGTTTACCCACCCTATCCCCAGAAGTGGAGCAGGTGCCAAGGCCTATTTATGATGAGGTGGCGGAAGGCCTAGTACACAATGCCAAGTCACTATGGACTTGTAGGCGTTCTGTCGAATAGTTGTGGCTATAGATCCAAGCAAAAGAAAAGGAAGTCTCAGAATTGTCAGTTGACCATGATGATCTTAAGGCTCGATACGAGTTCGCCGCTACCAAACTAAGTGGTGATCGCTCTTGGCAAACGTCCAAGGTTACGTATATGAGATATTGGAACCTACTAAATTGTCATGCGTCACTGACTCGGAGAATGGTAGAGTGTAAAGCCCAAATTGATCTCCTAAACCTTAAATGTCAAGATTGGAAAGCCTTCGCTTCCAAGGTTCGCAAGTGGGGTTAGGATGAAAAGAATTACAAACATCACTACAAGAAGTCGTTAAAAGAAGTGTCCGTTGAAAAGCGGCAACTAGAAATGTTTGTGGAGGATTTGGGTTTGTGCTCTACCTTTGATACTTTTGCCCAAAACACAACTTTCAAGATGGAGTCGCCTACCAAGGTGATTACTACTACTTCTGGGGAAGTGTCTGTGGGTGAATTTCCTATGAAACGTCCTACCTGGTCGACTGTTGACAAGGGAAAGGCCTTGGCAGGCGTTGACCTGGGCCTTGGTGAGATAGATTGGACTAGTGTCTTGGAAGAGGAAATCCTTCGTCGACTAGAATTTGGCTTGGGGGGATCTCCTATGGTAAGCATTTTATCATTATGAAATTGATTTGCTGAATACTATTTAAAATTTTGACGCTCACTTGTTCTTATATTGGTTGTCTCATTTTGTATTTTCAGGATGAAGGTGGTGACGACGCCCAAGAAGCTGGCCTCGGTGGAGCGGGGGCCCCTGATGCCAGTGGATCTAAAGGGGATGATCCTCCCATCCCAGATGCTTAGTTTTTAGTTTTTTTTAGCTTTGCCTTTGGAACTATGCTGACTCAAATTGATACGGGAATTGTAAATTGAAAATTTTGAGATGGACGGAAACAGTTGACACTTATAATTGTACAGCATCACATGTAAAAAAAAAATTTTTTGTTGACTTTGAGCTTGATTGCACATGCGACACGGCAATGTAAAATATTTTGGTCTTATATATATATATATTGTTTTAAGTTTAATGTGCGGATGTAATTATAAATCATAATGATAAACGAAAGAGGAAAACAAAGTACAAGTGTGTGATCTAGTTTAAGGCCATTGCAGGCCATATGCGTAGTTTAAGGCCATTTTAGGCCCCATGCGTAGTTTAAGGCCATTTCAGGCCCCAGTTGTAAACAAGTAACACTTCGGACAACGTGGTGGGTTTCTCGGTTGACCGACCACTTCTGATCATGGCTAGTTTTAAGTCATTGCGGACATGATAGTTTAACATCGTTCCAGACAGGGAGTGTAGTTTAATTTTTTTTCTAATTTGTTGTAGTTTAACATCGTTCCGGACAGGGAGTGTAGTTTAATGTTTTTTCTGATTTGTTGTAGTTTAACATCGTTCCGAACAGGGAGTGTAGTTTAATGTTTTTTCTGATTTGTTGTAGTTTAACGTCGTTTTGGACGGGTTGTAGTTTAGCGTCATTTCGGACAGGTTGTAGTTTAGCGTCATTTCGGACGGGTTGTAGTTTAGCGTCATTTCGGACGGGTTGTAGTTTAGCATCATTTCGGATGGGTTGTAGTTTAGCGTCATTTCGGATGGGTTGTAGTTTAGCGTCATTTTGGACGGGTTGTGATGGTATTATTTTAATAGTTTTTTGATTTTTTTCTTTTTAATGTTAGGCAATGTATCAACGGGTATGATTCTATATTCAGTGTCCCCTTCACTGATTACGTTGAATGGTAATTCAGCCTAAGGGACGTCTAATGGAATGGCTTCTGTGTCAGTGTTTTTAGATGTTTCAGTATTTGTGGCAAGTTTTGTGTTAGTCTCTAATTGAGGGGGTGTATGTACAATGTTAGGCGCAGGTGTTTCTATTTTAGGTGGATCACGTTCTGTGTTTAAAGGATTGACGCCTACCGGTTGTTGTTCGTTTATGTCGTTTCGGCTAGGCTCTTCAAGCTCAACCTTTGAGCCTTGGTCCATGTCCATGTGGGATGAAACGATAGGTGTAGCTCCTTCCCCATGTTTGATGATTTCACTACCTTCATAAGGTAGGTGAATTTCTTGATGTATGGGGGATGAGATTGCTTTTAGTTGGGCCAACCATGGTCTTCCTAATATTAGGTTGAATCCTGGCATTTCATTGACCACCACGAAGTCAGAAGATGTGGGAAACTGGTCCCCTGCTATGAAGTCTAAGGTCACTATGCCTTTGACCATCACGCGTGACCCGCTGAATGATTTTAAACATGTAGTTGCGGTTGGTTTGATTAACTCGGTTAGCCCTAGTTGTTCAACGATGCGGTACGGTACCACGTTTGTGGCAGCTCCATCGTCTACATGGACTCTATGAATCTTGAATTGATTTATGCATATCGTTATGAACATGGGGGTTGTTGTCACTTCCCTTGTTTTCATATCCACTTTAATGTTATCATTGTGGAAGCTTAGTGGTTTGGGAATTTCCCCTTGGGGTGAGTACATTACCGCATGAATGGATGGTTCATTTGGAGACAAGTCTTCGCTTACTGGGATCGATGTTAGCATGCGTACCAAAGCTTCACGATGTGTTTGGAATGTTAGAACTAAGTCATACAAGATTAATGAAGTGTTCTTTTGTTTGAGTGCTTATGTGACTTGTGTTAAAGCCGTTGCCAAATCTCTACTGTTGGGTGTGTTTGCATCAGTGGTGACTGGGTCCATTGGCCCCAACAGTTTTATTTTATGCTTCGTTGGTCTATCATTTTTTCTCGGAGCCATTGTTTTAGATGTATCATGTTTTTTGGATGGTTCACCCTCGGTGCCTGCATTTGGTTGACTATTGGATGATGTCATGGGTACAGTGTTGAGTGGAGTGGGTTTAGGTGGCCCTACGGCTAACCGTTGATGCTCCTTCTCCACACATTCACGCGTAAGCCTATCCGCTAAACGTTCTTGTGTGTGGCGTGGAGGTGGAGCTGGTCTTGGAGCTTCAGGTTGCCTTAGGATTCATACCACATATGGAGTCATGTGAGGGTGCGATTGGACAGTTAGATGTGGTTGGACAGAAGATTGGCTAGGCACCTTAATGATGTAAGGACCAGGTCTACCTTGCATTTGTAAGGTGGGGGCTTGGTAAACATTAGGACTTCCAGGTATCCTAACGACGTACGGGGTTGGTTTGGGCGGAGATTGGACCTCCGCTGTTGCGACTGCTGGTGGTACTTGGACTACGAAAGGGGTAGGTTGAGTAGGAGGGGTTGATAAATTTGAGGGAGCAACGGCGGGAGGTACACACACCACATATGATTTTTCGCATGTTAGAGTGTTTGATGTTGCTATGGCCAAGGGTACCCGGATGGCATATGGTTGCTGCAGGGCACGCGGTGGTTGAGGCAAGGATGTGGATGGAGTGGGAGGAACCTGAACTACAAACAACTTGTTAGGTATTTGTTTTTTGTGTTTAGAGTAGACAGTGTTAATGTTAGGCGTCTCGGGTTCATTATCAAAGCATATTGTATTGATAATGTACGGTGCCTCTTTGGTGTTCAGAGGGTCTTTATATACCCCCATAGTCTGGTTCTATGGTTGGACCGGGTTGGCCTTGTCAAAGGTGATTTGGCCTTCGTCGATCATCCGCTGTATGTCCTGCTTCAGGGTGAAACAGTAATCCGTGTCGTGCCCATTGCATTGATGATAGTCGCAGAAGCGATCCATTCTAAAACCTTTGGGCACTGGGGGCTCATCCAGCATTGCTAAGCTCGGGTTCTGAATGAGTTGACAGAACTGATCATGTCTCTAGATGGCCGCAAGGGATAACTATTTATGTTTCATCAACCCAGCCATTAGTAGTTGATTGAATAGCTGGGATGGCTTCATAGGCAGTGGAGTATATTGAGAAGGTTCTTTCTTCTTAAAATTTCTCATATGATTTTGTGTTGGGTTCTACGATGATGATGATTCTAGTGTAGTCACGGGAGTAGGTCTAGTATAGTTAGTAGGGGCTACTGGTAGCTTGTTTTTTTGTTGCATTTCCGCTATTGCCGCTATAGTTGCCTTAGCCTTTTCTTTGTCCTTTTTACTGTGTTGATTTTTGAAGGCTAAGTATGCAGGATCATGACTATTTTGAGCCACCTCTTCTATATTTTTGATTTGTACAAAGGCTTGGTTAAGGTTACACACATTAAGATAGTATAATTTGGATTTGAAGAAGTTATTAATAGCCCCCTTTAGAATTGTGAGTAGATATGTCTGTGAGATTGGCTCGTGTAGCTCATTGAGAGCAGCGCTCCACCTTTGGATAAATTTTTGCACAAGTTCGAGCGATGCTTGTTTAACCTGTATAAGGCTATCCAAGGTCACCTCAGGTTTCAAGTTATATTTGAATCTAGTCACAAACTAATGTAAAAAATATTCCAAGGAAAATATAGAATTCCTCGAAAGGGCCTGATACCAATCGAGTGCTCTCCCGGCAAGGGACATAGAGAACACTCGAAAAATGGCATGGGGCCATGCCTGGAGTAACGCGCATTCTAATCTAAACATTATTAAGTGAGTGTTGGGCTCTGTCTCCTCATTATATTTAGTTAGTGTTGAAAATGATATGCATTTGGGCAAGGTTAGAGGTGGGACGGAAGGGCTGATGGGGTCATTGTGGTAGAAGTCCACTACCTTCAGCTCTCCGTCGGCAGCCGTTTTGAGGCGCTTGACCTTGTCAGTTAGTTCTTGCATCAATTTTTTGGCATCTGCTTAGTCTTGGGCACTAGGTGACATAGCAGCTTGAGTTTGTGGTACATTGTATAGGTTGGACTGTTGGATGGTAGGTTGAAATGCTGAAAGCTGTGCGGTCGACAGTTGTTCTTGTGGCACGTTTATAGTGGGTGGCACTAGGGATGGCACATTGTAATCAAGGGGTTGTTGTTGCGGTGGTTGTGGCTGTACTTGGGGACTGTTAGCTAGTGGAATCATATGGGGTGGCATGTTTTGGTGAGGGGGTTGATTTGGTTGAGCACCCATCGCTACCCATTGTGCCGTCATGTTTTTTGCAGGAACCCCCTGTTGGGTTACAGCGGTTGAAGGGGTCCCGTGCGTTTGGATGTGGGGGATGTAGTGGGCTGATGTGGATAATGGTATCACATGTGGCATCCCTATCACTCGAAGTAAGGAGGTTGTTTCCATGTTATTGTGCAGGGGTGATGCTTACGAGGATGGGTTGGCTGCTGCAGTGGGGATGATAGCGAGGGGGAGTATGTTGAATTGCGGGTTAGTTACCAGAGGAACATGAACCAGTGAGAATGTTTCTGGTAGAGGTGCTTGCGCTTAGGTGAACCTAAGGGGTTAGAGGGGCATGATTTCCCCTGTGCTTGAATGAAAAATGGGGTTAATGTGTGTTTGTGGGCTGAGGGTGTGATAGGAGTCTTTGTGTTCGGATTGGGCGGTGAACTCGTCCTCCTCTTCCAGTTGGAGATCTACTGCAGGCTGATCCAAAGACTGGCTCCTTTGCAGGAGGAGTCGTGTGATGAGCTCTGGGTACTACTCTGGAACAGGGATTATATTGTACGGGGAAGGAATGAACTCGCGTCCCCCAGTGTAGAAGAGTTTGTACTGCCTCTTTACCTCTATTTCAGTTCGATCTACTGCTAGACCAGCTTGTATCTTCACACATATGAAGTTGTACTGATCCTGGGTTATAATATTAGGGGTTGTGTTTCTCCCTTGCAACCTTAGGAATCAGCGAGGTCCCGCTGTGGGTTGTACTATCGGCTGTGGAATGACGGGCTATTGGGCAGCCATGGTGCCTACCATGTCGGTGACTTAAGTGGTTGTAGTGGTAGTGTTTGCGGGGTTCATGATGACCTCTTGAGGGTATGATATGGTATGGGGATGTGAAATTGGTGTACTTAGTATAGCGTAAACCTACGTGGTAATGTGCAGCGTATATGCTTCAACGTCCAGCGTATAACAACGGTGTAGACAGCGTATAGGGATGGAGTGTATAGGGTCAGCATAGACAAGTCTACAGCGTAAGGAGTGCAGCGTATACGCTGAGCAGTGTATACAGTGTTAATGTGCAGCGTAAATAGGTTTTATAGCGTAGTGTGGTATAAGTGAACAGTAGCATAAATGAGTTTGCAGCGTAAGGAGAGTAGCGTAAACAGAATCTCAAAAAAAGTCAGTGTGCAGTGTAGAAAAAATCTACGGCGTAAAAAGTGTAGCTTAAATGGACGGCAGCATAGACAAGTCTACAGCATAAAAATGTGTATCATAAACTTTAGCAGTCTTGTGTATGGCGTAAGGAAAATCTACAGCATAAAGCGTGTAATGTATACTCGGCAGCGTAGATGCTAGGGACCTTACAGAGCTCTCGTGTGGCAAACAGCGTAGACGCTGGAAGACTTATGGATGGAAGGGTTTGAACTGAACAATGTAGATGCTCAGCAGCATAAATGCTAGATGGTTTGCAGATGGTTTTAAACTGAGCAGCGCAAACACTAGGAGGGTTTCAGAAGGAATCAGCATATGGTCGGCGGCATAAACACTCAGCAGCGTAAATGCTGGGAAGGTTTCAGAAGGAATCAGCGTATGGTCAGCGGTGTAAACGCTCAACAGTGTAAATGCTGGGAAGCTTGCAAGCAAGGTTTTAGGCAGAGGCCCTCCTTCTAGTGCCAATTTCTGTACTGTCCGAAATCGTCGGTCTTTGACTAGAAGGAAACAGAGACCGTGGGATTACCAGACACGCACAAAAGACCCTACCTTCGCTTGAGGATGAGTTGGAATGAACGAAGGTAGAGTACCTTGGGTGGTCTAGATGCGGATCAGAGAAGGATTTCCCCAAACGTACACCGAAGTGCTATATGCTGGGTTATACGTAAATGGTGTAACGAGTGTAAATCAGAGCGTAAACAACGTAACTGATGTGAACAAAGCATAAACGTAAATGAGCAAAAATAGAATACATGCAACAATTAATGCAAACTATAAACAACTTTGGGAAGAAAATGTAACAATGGCATTATAGAATGAAAGTACAATGCACCGGTCTAACGTAGTTGTGACTTGGACACAAGGCGGATGAAAAGCCCCAGTGGATGCAGGGATGACGGTGGCTGGTTCACACTGTAGGCATAGCGTAGAGGCTATATGCTTAGTGTACAGGGTTGTCCAGTGCAAAAGGTTTTGTGCTCTGGTTCGCAGCGTCTCTGCTCTCTGGTGTGATCTGGGAATTTTTGCCAACCGACCTGGGTCTCGTGAAAAATTGGGGTTTTATACAGGGTTTTGACAATGGACTCGGGTTGGGAGACACGTGGCACGTTGACCGGGTGCAAAAGCATAAAATAAAAGTGTACAATATGTTACATTTGGTGGCGTATACGCTGTGTCTGACGAGCGTAGACTGTGGGCGTATACACTAGGCGTAGAAGTCATGAACGCTGGCGTATAAGCTGGGCGTATACGCTGGTGGATGCTGGGCATATACGCTGGGATGTATATGCTGATGTGCTAGGCGTATACGCTGGGGTGCATACGCTAGTGCGTATACGCTGATGGTTACTACCTTGTGCCAAATCTTGCTCTATAGTGCTGTTTTCATGCCATATTTGGAGATTTTATGCTGGGCGTATGCATCTGTTGTACCTGCTGAGCGTACATGTGAGGCGTGTATGCTGGGCGTGTATGCTGGACGTCTACGCTGGGAATTTGAGTGTATACGCTGGGCGTATATGCTAAGAATTTGAGCGTATACGCTGGGAATGTACACTTGGGCGTATACGCTGAGGCTGCATACTTAGTGAGAGTTAAGCATCTGATCTCCGAAGTTGCCATATTTAGTATCTGATGTAGATGTGGTCTTCTGTGGGTCCCAGGGACCTGCTTGGTGTTGGACAAGTACTAAGCTCCAAGTTTTGTGATTTTTCAGAACCCTATTGACCAATTGTTGGCCAAATAGACCCTCATGATCAAGTGTTGGACAAACAAACCCTCATGATCAATTGTAGGAAAAATGGACTGTGTGACTAACGATTGGCCCAATGGACCCTTGTAACCAAATGTATAAGGGTGTAGGATAGTATCACTGAAACTGGCCCAATCAACATATATGGGGATATGTAGCATTCTCCCTACGAGCATTGCACGATGCTCTCACAAGAGTGCTCTCATTAGACCAAGTGTTGGCCAAATAGACCCTTGTGAGCAACGGTTGGCACAACGGACCCTTGTGACCAAGTGTTGGCCCAATGGACCCTCAAGACCAACTACTGGCCAAATGGACCCTTATGACCAACAATTGGCCCAATGGACCCTCACAAGCAAGTTTTACCCCAATGGACCCTCATGACCAAGTGTTAGCCAAACGAACCCTTGAGACCAAGTGTTGGCCAAATGGACCGTTGTGACCAACAATTTGCCCAATGGACCCTCATGACCAAGTGTTGCCCCAATGGACCCTCATGACCAAGTGTTAGCCAAAAAGACCCTCATGAAAAATTGTAGGCAAAATAGACGTTCATGACCAATGGTTGGACCAACAGATCCTTGTGACTAAGAGCTTGCCAAATGGATCCTCGTGATCAATTGTTGGCCCAACAAACCCCCGTTACCAAGTGTTGGGAAAATTAAACCTTATGATCAAGTGTTAGCCAAACGGGACCCTTGTGACCAAGTGTTGGCCAAATGGATCCTCGTGACCAAGTGTTGGTCCAACGGACCCTCGGGACCAAGTGTTGGCCAAACAAACCCTCATGAACAACGGTTGGACCAATAGATCCTCGTGACCAAGTGTTGGCCCAATGGACCCTCGTGACCAAGTGTTGGCCCAATGGATCCTCATGACCAAGTGTTGGCCAATGACCCTCGTGACCAAAGATTGTCCCAACAGACCACTGTGACCAACGGTTGGCCCAATGGACCATCGTGACCAATGGTTGGCCCAACAGATCATCATTGCCAAGTGTTGGCCCAACAGACCATCATGGCCAAACATTGGCCAAACGGACCCTCGTGACCAAGTGTTGGCCCAACAGACCCTCATGACCAAGTGTTGGTCAAATGGACCCTTGTGATCAATGGTTGGCTGAATGGACCCTTGTGATCAAGTGTTGGCCCAACAAACCCTCATGACCAAGTGTTGGCTAAATGGACACTTGTGACCAAGGGTTGGCCCAACGGATCCTCATGACCAAGTGTTGGAAAAATGAACCCTCATAACCAAGCATTGGCCAAATAGACCCTTGCGACCCAGTGTTGGCCCAACAGACCCTCATTACAATGTGTTGGCTAAGTGAATCCTTGTGATCAACGGTTGGCCCAATGGACCCTTGTGACCAAGTGTTGGCGAAATAGACCCCCATGACCAAGTGTTGGCCAAATGGATCGTCATGACTATTGTTGCTCCAACAGACCCTCTTGACCAAATGTTTTCCCAACAGATCCTTAGGATCAAGTGTTGGCCAAATGGACCCTCATGAACAACAGTTGGCCCAACGGACCCTCACAAGCAAGTGTTGGCCCAGCAAACCCTCATGATCAAGTATTGGCCAAATGGACCCACATGATGAATTGTAGGCAAAATGGACCCTCATGACCAACAGTTGGCTGAATGGACCCTTGTGACCAAGTGTTGGCCCAACGGACCCTCGTGACCAATTGTTGGCTAAACGAACCCTTGTGAACAGGGGTTGGCCCAACAGACCCTCATGACCAAGTGTTGGCCAAATGGACCCTCGTGACCAAGTGTTGACCCAACGGATCCTCATGACCAAGTGTTGGCTAAATGGACCCTCATGACCAACGGTTAGCCCAACGAACCTTCGTGACCAAGTGTTGGCCAAACAGACCCTCATGATCAAGTGTTGGCCAAACGGACCCTCTTGATTAGTTGTAGGAAAAATGGACCATGTGATCAATGATTGGCCCAATGGACCCTTGTAATGAAATTTATAAGGGTGTAGGATAGTATGGCTAAAACTGGCCCAATCAACATATATGGGAATAGGTAGTGAAACATCGTGAAAATTACGAGTCGACCTCATGCAAAGATTCGCAATTCCAGCAAAAACGTGCATCAGATTTGTTCAAAGGACAAGTTTACGCTCTATTACGCACGGCAGCGTAATGAGCGTAATAAGCTTCAAGACAGTTGAAGGCAGAGTTTAGAGAAGCACAACAGGTCGGCACTTTTTCTTGCAGTACATGGATAACTTGTCTTTACGCTCGTTACGCGGCGATGCGTACCATGGCGTATGTTGTTAAGTTATACATTGTTTACGCTTCATCATGCGCAGCTGCATAGCGAGCGTAAACCACGCATTATTTACGCATTCATTACGCGCAGTTGCGTAGCGAGCGTAAGTTGCAAACTATCTACGCTTCGTTACGCATAGTTGTGTAGTGAGCGTAAAATAATTTTGAGCTTATTGCTTTTACTCCAGATTACGCTCATACATGCAACACAACGCGAATGAGCGTAACACAACCTGAATGCAGCCGAAACACACTCAGCATGTGCCTACTCTTCACACGCACAACACGCAAACAAGCATGTTGTGCGTAGTCACAGTCTGACTTAAAAGATCATGCCAGCAGGGCCCGCAATATCTGGGACCCACATCATCAGGGTTGCGTCTTTTCCACGGAGGCGTCGCAGCCTATAAATACCCCAGTTGACAAAGATACAGGGGTTGGCAAATCAGAGAAGCAAAAAGCATATTTCTGAGCACCAGAGCACTTAGCACTTTGGAGCAGAGATACAGAGAACAGCGCTTTGGCAATTGTTGACATTATCACCTTACAGTTGAAGCAGAGCACCGTTCGTTTTAAGCACCGGTGACAGGAGTGATCGTTCTGCTGAAAGAGTCTATCAATACAAAATGATTGATCGGTAGAAGTCGAAGCTTGGCCCGCCTCGCATCTCAGCTTTAGCCCATGAGGTAGATCGGACTTCTGTTTAGACCATTTTGCTTGTTGTTTTGTGCTTGTTTCATATCTTGTAACCGGGGATTCCCCAGTGTGATTTCTTATACAAGATACACATTTTAAGTCAAAGCACAAATCTTGAAGCTACTTGCTTCTCTTATGTCAGCCTTCTTTCATCGTGTTTAGCATTATCACCGTTGCAACCTGTCTACATCGTTTTCTCCTCATTTTACGATGCCTCAAATCAGATCACTGTCTTTTACGCACGTTGCATCGTTTTACTGACCCGTAAGTCCCTGTCTAATCGACAAGACCGTTCAGGGCGCCATGGATTTGCTTTCTCCAGCATAGCCCTCGCGTGGATCCGTGGCTAAAACTGTGTACGCCGGAAGGAGGGCCTTCAGGCTCCGATCCGAATATTTCGGGTAACCCTATTAGAGATCCATACCCTAAACCATAGACGTAATACCTCTAGGAAAGTCTACGATTAATCGTGTGGTATAGATCGGTCGCAGGGACGATTTCTCTGAAATCCTACAGGGTAGAAAGCCTTTTTTGTTTTTTGCTTTTTGTTGCCAACCGTTTTCTCTTAGATCCAATTATCAGTCACCATTGACTTCATTGATCAATGGATTCCGTTTACTCAAACACAACCGCCATGGTTACCCCCGATCTGGGTGTTGCGCCTGTGAATCCTACGGTGGTCACAGGGCCAGCTCCCGGTGCGACGGGACCTCAGGGACCATTGCGCCGATCCTTGAGGCTTCAGGGGAAAGAGCCCATCTTTACGGTTATAACCCCTGAAGAATACAATTTCATATGCGTCAAGATCCAAGCGGGGCTAGCTCTCAGCCGAGCCGAGCTGGAGGTAAAGCGAAACTTTGAGGTGCTTCACCGGGGGGGCTATGATTTTAAGCCGACGACCTACGATATAATCCCCTTGACTGACCAGTACCACGAATTGATCGTACAACTGATCATGGCCAGAGGCCAGACTTCACAACCTGTGGTGGAGCCTCAGCGTGAGGAGGAGCCAGAGGATGAATTTGTGGCTCTGTCGGAACATTCGTTTCATACTTTGACACCCCACACGTACGTAAATCCGTTGTTCCCTTTCAACGGAGAGGCAGCTTATCTGGACTCAACCGCAACCACGCAGATGCAAATCCCTGTCTTTCCACAGGCCAACGCGCAGCCGTCTGGATTGCCAACGCAACTACCGCATAACACGGGGGTGGTCCCGTCACAACACGTAATCAATATTCCAGCGGTGATCCCGGCGACCACCGCGCCCCATTTCATCCCTCAGGTACAAGCTCACACTGTACCGACAACTCGCTCACCGCAAATCTTCCTGCCCCCGCCAACTCAGCAATACACCGTAACCGCGTCACAGCAAACCTTTGTTCAATACCCTACAACAAGTCAGTGGACCAACCCTGCTGCGCAACAACACCCGTCTGCGGTTTACGGTGCACAACCTTCGGTTACACCTACGGCACAATTTTCGCAGGTGCTTCCTCGATATACCTATCATTATCCTGCGCAGCAGGTAGGAGTTAACCTCTCATCTCAGACCGGTGGATGGAGGCCTTCGCAAGCCCCCCAACCTGCAGGAATCCCTGCTCCACCAGCGGTTAGCCAACCACCTCCTGCATTCCAGTTGCCTAGGGCTGCCCGCCCAGTTCAACCTCCTGTGCCTGCTGCACAAACACCTCCGCCAACAGGTCTGGACCAAGCTTTCCAGCTTATCCAGACGCTTACCGAAGAGGTTCGACGCCTCAAGACCGCTGGAGCTGATACTATTCAGATCATGGACTTCTATCAGGATGATCCAATTAATCCAGCAGTCCCCGTGTTGTCATTGCCACTAGGGATGTCCCTCCCTCATTTTACCAAGTATAATGGAGAGGGGTATCCCAATACCCATCTAGCCACCTTTAGATCTGAATCCTTGTTGTTACAACAGTGGCCTCACACTTTGATCCGAGTCTTTGTGATGTCATTAACGGGTAAGGCTTTGGACTGGTATAGAGCCCTCCCACGCTCTTCCATTTCAACTTTGGAAGAGCTGCTGACTCAATTTGTGACCCGATTCAAATACAACATGAAGCCGGAAGTCACGTTGGAACAGCTTATGGGGGTGAAACAAGACCCGCTCGAGCCAGTCCAGAAGTTTATACAGCATTGGAATGCTACCTTGAATGAGATCCGCGAACCGATCACAGACTCCCATCTATTGGCTATATTCAAGGGAGCAGTCAACGACTTTATTAAGTCAAAGCTGTATTATCTTTCCCCCGGAAATATACATCAGTCCTTCGCCCAAGTCCGAAGCATCCAAGATGCTGCGGAGGCCAGCAAAGACCTGACATATGTCACCTACAAGAACACACCCAACAAAGCTAAAGACAAGGGCAAGGCAGCGACAACGACAGTAGCTGCACTGACTGAGAATGCGAAAAACAAGAACAAGAAGGCGCCTACAACAGCGCCCCCTGAGGCCACGACTAGTGCCGGCACCAGCCAAGCCACAGCTGCCCCTGAACAGGCCCCCCAGCCAAAGCCAAATTTTGAGCGTAAAGATCATTCAAAGTATGCAGCTCTACCCGTGAAACATTCTGAACTGCTGAAGCAACTATTAGCGGCAGGACACATTCAGCCTAAGAAAGTGTCCGAAGAAGCCCTGAAGCGTCACAGACGTAACTGTGAACTGCTGAAGGATCCTTCTTTAGCCCTGCCTAACGAGCCAACAGTTCCGAGATCTTTCAGGCTGGACCATTTCTGTGACTACCACCAGATGTGTGGTTACGACACGGATTACTGCTGGGTGTTGAAGTACAACATTCAACGCATGATCGACGAAGGCCATCTAAAACTAGACAGCAGTAATCCTACGCGTTCGGAAAATCAAACACTGCATGTCTACAAGGATCCGTTGAACGCAAGTTACGATCCCTATACAATCACTGTAGTGAGTACGGACAGTGAGCGTGGGGGACCGCCAAAGCAGCCTTTTGTTTTGCACATGCCCGCTAGCTCACAAAGGGGGCCAACTACTTCTTCAGCAGCTAGTGGGGCCTCACGGCCATCGTTTATCATACGGGCACCTTCCCAAGTGCGCCCTCAGTCACATGACAGTACCCAAGCTGCAAGTCCATCCACGCCCATGCCGAGAGTGCCCTTTATTATTAGGGCGCCAAAATCGCAGGCGGCTCCTCTTATGCAGGGGCAGACCTCTAGCCGAAACCACCAGCCATCGCCTCCCAAGAGAAAGGAGGAGAACACAGTTAATGTAACAAAAGACCACCCTACGCTCAACTTCCCTAAGCCTAGGCCCTTGGCCTCTGTGCCTATGTCTATGCCTCAGAAGCAGGCGAAAGGTGCAGACATGCAACCACCTTCTCTCTATAGGAAAAAGAACAAGCCTCCCACTAACACCGCTCCGCCCCGAGAGATCCTTCTTTTGGGCCGAATGGAGGAGGACAAGGGGGATAAATAACCCTACCGGGAGAAGGACCTCCTAGATGCGTTCACGCAGGTCAAACAAGCTCTCAAGCAAAAGAACACAACGCTGAGCCTGTACGACCTACTGATGACTTCTCGAGAACATCGTGAGGCTATGGTACGCATGTTGACGACCATATCAGTGGATGCTAGTCTACCGGCGGAAGAGGAAGCGATACACGCTATCATGTTTCCTTCTGAAGCTGAACAACCCAAGCCCACCTCGTTGACCTTCCTAGACGAGTCTGTCAAAGATGATCTGGAGAAAGGTCAAGTAACGACTGAGCCCATGTTCATTACCATTCGGGTCGGCCAGTACCGAATCTGGAGGATACACGTGGATGATGGTGCAGCTGCTAACGTCGTTCCTTATTCCATTGTGGATAGGTTAGGATTGGTCGACCAAATCACTCCCACGATGACAGCTTGCGTGAAATCATTCAACGGAGCACAGGTGCAAGTCAAGGGGACGGTGCGTATTGAGTTTGTGGCAGGGGATCAATTCCCAACGGAAGCCACATTCTTAGTCATCGAGGAGATGCCTGGCTTCAACTTAATCCTAGGGAGGTCGTGGTTAGCCCAGCTGAGGGCAGTCTCGTCGCCGATACATCAAGAGATACACCTGCCCTATGCAGGGGGGGAGGTTATCATACGCGGTGACGAGGTCGCCCCCAAGACCGTCAACAACATTGAAGAAGAACGGGGTTCGGAGATCGAAGCGACCAACGATCAGTCCTATCTCCAAGCCCCTAAACAGAATGACAACAATGCCAACGGTCTAGCCTGGGCCGACCTGCCATTTCCGGATGACGGCGTAGAGGAGTCAAACCTCAAGCCTCCTCGCCCTTACGCAGCGCTTAACGTAAAGGCCATTAAGAAACAATTGCGTATCAATGATTGAACGATGGTCTTTTACGTGTAACACTTTTCGTGTAAGTTAGCATACCTCGTTTAGCAGCTTCCTTTGTTTGTTTCAGCATGCTTTTACGCTATATTTGCTTTTTGGGTTTACATTTGTTCACTTATTGCATGTTTTATTGCACTTGCGTTGGTTACGCTTTCGCATTACTTTACGCGTTTATACATGCTTACACATGTGTTACAATTTACACTTCCGGCCCGCAATGGCCTTAAACTAGCTATACAAGGTTCACTACATTATTTTTACGCACTTACGCAGGATTATATTCTGTTATGTGACAACTCGTATGTTGGCCCGCAATGGCCTTAAACTAGTAGCTAATTTACCCAAATTCGTATTGGCCCGCAACGGCCTTAAACTAATAGCTAATTTACGCAAATTCGCGGTGGCCCGCAATGGCCTTAAACTAGTAGCTAATTTACGTAAATTCGCAGTGGCCCGCAACGGCCTTAAACTAGTAGCCAGTTTACGCAAGTTTGCAGCGGCCCGCAATGGCCTTAAACTAGTTATCCGGAGTTATCGACAAACACCATTTACGCTTTCTTTACTTTACGCTTCCGGCCCACAATGGCCCTAAAACTAGGAATTACGCGCTATCATTTTACTTAGTCGAACTTTTCAACAGTTATACGCATACTCCATACATATGTAATTGAATATCCAACGCATCCACCAAGTTTTATAACATGTTTCTCCAGTCATTCGCATCATAACACTACACTCAACAACTTTGCGTAAATCATAATTACGCATTCTCCCTACTGCCACTGTCACTGGTATCTTTTAACTCGGAATCCAACCCCAAAAGGTCGTCCTCCAGTGGGCCATCGTTTTTGGGAATTATCCCTTCATGAAAGATTGCCTCTTCATGAGGCTCTCGCTCTGATACAGGCTCCACAGGAAGACGCTCTTCATTGTTTAGTTCCACCTCTGCTTCCACTCTTTCCTTTCCCGGCTCTTCAGCTAGCGTACTCTCTCTACCTCCTTCTGGTACCTGAAACCAAATAACACCAAAATTATAATGAACGATACTAGTTAGAGAAAATTTGTCGACCGACTAAGCCATGTGTAAACTTACTCGCGACGGCCCGGCTTCCGCAGCAAAGGGAAGCTTGTCCAAACCAGCCCACAAACGCTTCATGATCTCGTCCTCTGTTAGGTCTTGCCACACATCCTCGCCCGAAGCTGTCCCAGCTTTCACCTTTCCTTTCTCCATGCTACTCCAGGAGGGCGGATCTGGGAAGAAAGTAGGGATCGAAGCCTGATTCCCAGGGAAAACCACCACTCTCTCTGGGGATGCAGTTATGGTCACCTGTTCTTCGAACTTCTTGAACTCTTCAGACGCTCCGATGGTGTCCACAAAAACCTCCAGGGATCGAGCTTTAACGGCAGATTCACGGTAACGCTGTCTATAAGCAGCGCTTTGCCTTTTATATACATGCTTGTGGTCTTTCTCCATCTATCCCCATTCCTGTATGCTCCCGCAGTAGTCTCTCCCATCCCGAATTTTTTGAGCTAGGAGCTCAATTTGCATCCTTTGCTCTATTAACGCCCGGCTGGTCTGCATGTTGTTCTTGATCGCTGTCCAATAAAGGGAGTGATCAATGACAGCGGTACACCAGTCTTCATCCCCTGTCATACGCGCCTCTAGGAACTCGTACCGTCCCCTCAAATCCTCGACCTCCTTGGTCAAGGCTTCAATCTTCTCCTCCGACCGCTGCAACTTCTTCCATAGGTTTTCATTCACGTTCCTACTTTCCCATGCGGAGCGTGTCGAGCGTAATGCACATTTACGCATTTCCTCATAAATGTGGCGTGGCACGACCGCCCCATCAGGTGGGGGCTTCGCTGTGCCCAGATCAATGGGCTTCGCGGGATCCCATCGGAGGTAAGCTCCTGACAGAAAACAAGCATCAGTATGGATGCCACATTATCAAGACATTATGTCGTACCTTCATTAACTTACCAGCGCTAGGTTCAATGCATTCCAGACGCTCGATCATGTCACTGACGACGCCTTCCATGAAGGCAAATTTATCGGGGAAATCCCTCCACATTTTGCTAACAGTAGCAGACGTTGAGATATCTTCTTCCCCTATAGCGTAATTCAGTTAGACATTCCCTCCATCAACATATTTTTTAAAACACGCTAACGCAGTCATTACCTCTTCTGGCGACAGTGGCCATTTCCTCATCTTCCCTATCTGTTGCCTTTTCACGCACTAGAGTCTACGTGTCACTGGTCCCAGTAGCTGGGGCCTCCTCACGCACCCCAGTTTGTATGCGGCTTCCGCTAACAGTTGGGGTCGCCTCCCGCACTGGAACCACCATGCGGCTCGTATTAACACTGGAGGCCTCTTCTTCCAAAATTGAGGCCCCCTCACCACGGCTTAGTATCATCGCCCCTGTCTCAGGGGTCAATTGCCCTGACCCTTTTGCTATTTACACCATACATTAGCATACAATTTCACATCATCTAAAATAAAACATTGCGTATACAAGCCTTTCACACTTACCAGGCGGAGGCTTATTCTGCTGCACCTTGATCTCAACAGAACGGGTTGCACCACCCCCAGGGGCCTCAGCTAGGCGGAGCTTCTTCTGCCGAGCCGCCGGTTCCACAATTTCCTCTACCAGACGTTTTCCTCGTGAGGCATCACCGGTGTAGGTAGGCATTATCCCGCCTACGCTGTCGAGACCTCACGCTCGTGGTGCCGTCAAGCCTTTAGTCGTTACAGACAACGACTCCCCAATCCCCTCTGGCGGGTCCTGCCCACGGGCAGTGCTGAGAATGTGGGCAATCCAAGGTTTGGATAACTGGTCTCGGTATTGCTGTACCCAGACCCCATTCCTCTGAACGACCAGAAACTCAGCAAACCGCCGGAGGCAAGCTATGAAAAAGGCATGATGCACATTGAAACGAGACTCAAGCTTCTCCCGAAGCTTGACCATTTCACTGCGTAGCCCCTTGGCAAGATGGCTTGCCCAATCGAACCGGGCTCCCTCCTCCAGGACCTCTCGCATGATACGGGTCTGTTCCACTGAAAATAACCTTCCCTGTGAGAGGGTTTTGGGGAAGGTCCGGGCTTGAAAAAGGGGGTAAAGTGTCTTGGCGGCCCCATTCTCGAATTTATCGCAAGGGAACCCCTTGGTATCCTTAGGGAGTCTCGCCCACTCCTGCAGAAGCTCCTCCATTCTGGCGCTCCTCGTGGTCTTCACTTTCACGGGAAGGCCACTCGAGGGGAAGCCAAACAAGTCCGAGAAGAGTTGAGCGTCAATATCAAAATTTACGCGCATGTTACGCACGTGCGTGCTGAAACGATCCGCCTTCTCGCTGAAGGAGTTGACCAGGCCTATCATTTTGCTGGCGGGGACATCAGGGGTCGCGGCCAAAAATAGGTGCATCAGCCCTACAGCCTGGATCTTACTGGTCACCGCGACTGGGGCTGCCGAATGGCCAAGCCAACACTGTGCCTCCTTGATAGCCCCGTAGCGAAAGAGAACATCCCTCGCCTCGCGGCCGAAAATTGTAAGGGTAATCTCCCAGGATTCCCTAACTGAAAGGCATAAAACACAAGAATAAACAAGAAACACCATTGTATAATGTCCATGACTCATAACTACATCCATAACTTTAGAATATGCAGCGGCCTTACTGGGGCCAAACAGCAATGGAAATGGCGGGAGTTCTCTTTCCACATCCTCAACGGTGAGAGGCAGGTCCAAGGTCCAGTCCTCGTGTAGCCATCCGAGTTCCTAAAAAGTCTTAAAAGGGTGCTCGTAACGGGTGTGATACTCACGCATTTCATGGCCAATTTGCCCGATAACACCGGCACACACGTTGTTGGTTGCGGTAAACGCCGATATTGCCGTTTCGGCCCAGGCCAACGTATCGCCATCGCCGAGTAACTGGTTGTCATGTATGAAAAAACTGTATCATACAGC
>MNCI01010761.1:15781-28482 GCA_015680685.1 Gnetum montanum | reverse complement strand
TTCCCCTTTTCTCAATGTCATATGTATCTCTTACATTATGCATACCTAAATTAATTAATTTTAATTTAATTTTTTAGAGTTATAATTAAGGGGACCTTTCTTAAAATAGCTTAAATTCAGGGTATCATGGATGCAGAGCTTACAACGGTTCAATTCTATATTTTTCCATCCTTTCTTGATTTTCTTATTTTAAAACAAGTGGTTGCAGCTGCATTTGACATTTGGAATAATGTTGTGTACATTTGTTTCAACTGCACCATCAAAACAGCAGGCGTTGGTAGTGGCATCAGATTTGTTTTAACCGAAGGAGGTAACATGTTGATGTTATCTTCATCTTGGTGGACGATCATTTAGCGCAATTCTAGGATCCACCAGAAAGTTAACTGTTAATGGTGCAGGTCTCCCTGGTTAATCGTATAACTAGCAATGGTGCCACTGGATGCAGACACGTTTCTTCTCTTCCACTGAACCAAGTTCCATTTTGGCTTGTTGACATGGGATTTCAGAGAGACTTTGTGAATCCATATTTCGTATGAGTTGTAGAGCTTTCAGTTTTGCTGCGTTGTACCTTTCAAAACCCATCTCTGCTAGCTTTAGCTTCCTTATCTGCCCACAAGTTGTGGAGTGAGGCCCTGGCCCTGGCTCGAGCTCGTGTGTTCAATGCTGTAGAAACACTTGTTTACAGCATAGGCATAACTGCAGCTATTGTGGGAGATTCTTCCTATGGTGAGAAGTAACACCTGTAATGATGGAGGGTTTCGTTGAACTCGCGCATTTGTCTCTGGTGCCACTTCAGACTTCTCCTGCTCCAATCTCCTACTCCGTTAACGTTAGTACAATTCGCAGCCTAATTGAAACACCACAAAATTTTGAGCTTAGTACTTTTCCAACAAGAATCAAGTTAAGTCACAATTCTCCCCAGCATGACTAAAGCTTGAGGGCCCCACAGACAGCTTCAAGCAGAATCGAACTCAACAAGGAGCAGTTCCTTGGGATCCACTGACGACCACGACAACATCTGCTATCAAACATGGCAACTTCGGAGATCAAGATACTTAGTCTTCACTAAGTATACATTCTCAGCGTATACGCCCAAGTTTTCATCCACAGCGTATACGCCCAGTGTACACATCCATAGCGTATACACCCAGCATATACGCTCAGCGTATAATCCCAGCGTACACGCCTCACAAATATGCTTAGCATGTACAACTGAGGTATACACCCGGCATGCAACCCCCGAAGATATCATGGAAACAACATTTCAGAGTAAGACTTGGTACAAGGCATCAACTCACACGAACAGAGCAATCATCAGATGTTGACATCATGCATTCTGGAGTCTATACGCTGAGCATGTACATCCTGCACATCCAGTGTATATGCCTAACAGACACAGCGTATACGCCCAACGTATACACCCAGCATATACGCCTAGCAGACACAACGTATACGCCCAGCGTATACGTCCAGTGTATACACCCAACATGTACAAAGTGTCAAATCAAGGTCAACCGAGCTGAACACCTATAGGCAGCATCTTCATGGCATCCAAATTCAAATCTAAAGGACGAACGATTTCTTCTGTTCTGATCAAGTCTGTACGCCACGGTCACATGTCTAGCGTGTATACGTTGGTGTATAGCCGTATATGCTAGCGTACAGCAATATACACTAGCGTATAGCGGTATACGCTGGCGTACAACACGCTCTATACTTGTAAATTTTATTCTTTTGCACCTGGTCAATGCGCCACATGTCACCTGTACCGCCCAAAATCGTCGGTCTCCGGCTGGAAGAAAACAGAGACTGTGGGATCGCAGGACGCGCACAGAAGACCCTACCTTCACCAGAGGGTGAGCTGAAATGAACAAACATAGAGTACCTTCGGTAGTCCGCACGCGGATCAGACAACGATTTCCTTGAACGTACACCGAAGTGTTATACGATGGGTTATACGTAAACGGCGTAACGGGCGTAAATCAGAGCGTAAAAAACATAAATGATGCGAACAGAGTGTAGACGTAAACAAGCGATAGCAGAATACATGCAAGAATTAATGCAAACTGTAAAAAATCGTAGGAAGAAAATGCAACAATGGCATTACAGAATGAAAGTACAATGCACCGGTCTAACACAATTGTGACTGGAACACAAGGCGAACGAAAAGCCCCGGTAGATGCAGGGATGATTGTGACTGATTCACACTGTAAGCACAGCGTAGAGGCTGTATGCTCAGTGTACAAGGTTGTCCAGCGTAAGAGGTTTGTGCTCTAGTTCTTAGCATCTCTATTCTTTGGTGTGCTTTGGGAATTTGCCAACCAACCAGGATTTTGTGAAAAATTGGGGTTTTATACAGGTTTTGATGGCAGACTCGGGTTGGGCGACACGTGGCGCGTTGACCGGGAGCAAGGGCGTAAAATTTACAAGCGTACAATATGTTACATTTGCCGGGCGTATACGCTGTCTGCAGCGAGCGTAGACTGTGGGCGTATACGCTGGGCGTATACGTTGGAGGTGCTGGGTGTATGCGAACTTGGGCGTAGATGTCGTGGACGCTAGTGTATACGTTGATGGATGCTGGGCGTATACGCTGAGGCGTATACGCTAATGTGTTGGGCGTATACGCTGGGGCGTGTACGCTGATGGTTACTGCCTTGTGCCAAATCTCGCTCTGTAGTGCTATTTTTATGCCATCTTTGGAGATTTCATGCCGGGCGTATGCATCTATTGTACTTGCTGAGCATACATGTGAGGCATGTACGCTGGGCGTATACGCTGGGCATTTGAGTGTATACACTGGGAATGTATACTTGGGCGTATACGTTGGAATTGCATGCTTAGTGAAAATTACGCATCTGATCTCCGAAGTTGCCATGTTTGACACCAAATATAGCTATGGTCATTTGGGGGTCCCAGGGACCTGCTTGATGTTGGACAAGTACTAAGCTCCAAATTTTGTGGTGTTTCATTGGCCCCTCTTTGTTGACGTTTGGAGGAATCAACCCGAGAAGTGTTGACAAAGAAGTGCAAAACACCACAAGCAACTCGATAGAGACTTTGTCCACTGCCACTTGACTAGACTTCATCATACCGTGTTCAGTAGTGCATGGGATTGGGAAAGTGAAATTTTGTAGCTAGTAGGAGAATAGGGATTTTGGGGACTAGTAACTTTTCAAGGGATTGTGCTTGATGAAAAGGGGATGCTCTGGTGTATGTGTCATGCTGATCCTTGTCAATAGCCATTCTTTAGCAAACTTGGAATCCAGATATGTAATGTGCATCCTTTGGTGGAACAAGCTTCTTGGGTAATGTTCAAGAGAAGTTGCTGGCAAAACCAAAGCCACGGGAGGATGTGTTACATCCTTTGGAGGAACAGGGCCCTTGTTTAGTGTTTAGGAAGAACCTGTTGGTGGAGAGCCAAAGCTATGCAACTAGATGTTTTTTTATTGTTTTTGACATGAGTACTTGGTTTTAAGATGATTTCCTTCCTGCCTGGGGCTTGTATGGGAAGTGCCAAGGGTCTTACATTTTTTTTGGAAGAAACTTTGTTTTGACTTCGTACTCATGCTCCAGTGCTGTGTTTTGTGTTGCAACTGCTTCAAAGTGTTACAGTATGCAACAGCGTGCTCAAAGTTTTGGATGTACTAGGTGTATCAACGGTGTGGCTGAGTAGAGTGTGTTAGTGAGTAGATAGGGAATGCATTGGGAAATGGGGATGTACTAGTGAACGGTTTGATTTAGTCTTGCCATGTGTGCTGTGAACATTGTCCCATCTTGCTACTTATGATGAAATGCATTCTTGTGCGAAAACCTCTGGGTGTCATCCTGCAAACATAACTCCAAGGAAACAAGAAAACCATGAGTGAATAAGCGAGCTTAGACTTACACAGTGATCAAGACATTGGAGGTGATCTCAGGTATTGTAGATGAATGGTAGCGATGTTGGTGGGATTGTCTGATGGCGAGTGATGCAGTGATTCTGATGAAGTTTGAATGTGGCGACGGATCGAGGAACCAGGGATGAACTTGCTAGTTTATAGTCTTGGCGGACTATCATGGGTTAGTTTTATAACATGACCTATTGGACATTGCCATTTTAGCGTCGTGGCAGATGTTACGTTGCCAGTTTTTAGTCTTAGTGGACCATAAAGAGGCAAACCAGTTTATAGTCTTAGCAGACTTTGGTGTATGCAATGGTGGCAGTTTACTATCCTGCAAGACGGGTGTTAGTTTATCGTCGTTGCGGACACTGTGTGGTATCGGTTTATCTTCATGATCCCAGGATGAGCTATTGTACCAGTTTTAAGTCATGATCCAGGACTATTCTGTGGTATCAGTTTATAGTCGTGACTCTAGGACTCTTCTGTGGTATCAGTTTATAGTCGTGACTCCAGGACTCTTCTGTGGTATTAGTTTATAGTCGTGACTCTAGGACTCACACGTACTTGAGCTTGTACTCAAATGTAGAACGGTTTTAGGAACAAGTGATTGGTTGGATTGGCAAACTCATTCCCTTCCATATTAGCGAGCTTGAATGCTCCATTGTCGAATGCTTTAATGACCAAGTAAGGCCCTTCCCAGTTGGATGAGAATTTGTCTAAGTGTTCTCGAACTTCCTTAAGTACAAGGTCACCTTCTTTGATAGGACGCTTATGGGTGTCGTGCCGATGTCATTGCCGTTGTTGTTTTTGATACCATTCGATCTGATCGAGGGCACGTATGCGTTCTTCTTCCACCGAGTCTAGGTCAATGATACGTAGATCATTATTTTGCCCATTGTCGAGGAGTCCGGAAAGTGTTATCCTTAAAGATGGTACCTGTAATTCCAAAGGTAAAACAGCTTCTGAATCGTAAACAAGACTATACGGTGTTTTACCTGTTGAAGTTCGATGTGTAGTACGGTATGCCCACAATGCGTATATCAATTGTTCGTGCCATCTTCGCTTGCTTTGGGTGAGCATCTTTTTGAGTATTGTAATAATCGTTTTGTTCGTCGNAATGCCAAAGTGGGTTACAATGTTTTCGAGAATGAAATTGCATACATGTTTAGATGTAGTTTTTCGAAGGGGAGAAGCTTCAACCCACTTCGTGAAATATTCGGTTGTGGTTATGATGAAACTATGCCCTAAGAAGATGAGGGTGTTATCGGGCCGATAAGGTCCAATCCCCACTTTTGAAAGGGCCACGTGATTTGCGCTGTATGCAACTCATTTGGTGGGACATGTATTATATTGCTATGTTTCTGACAAGTACTACATGTTTTGACCTTGGAGAGACAGTCATATTCCATGTGTGGCCAATAGTAGCCTAAGCGTCTGATCTTTGTTGCCATGGCTTTTGGTGCTATGTGTCCTCCGCATAGTCCTTCATGTACCTGTTCAACTATGGTTTGGGCATCGGTACTATTAACGCATGTTAGCAATATGCTTTCGTAGGATCTACGACACAATGTGTCCCCTACCAGGGTATACTGCTTAGAACGTTTTCGCACTACATCCTTTTGTGCATTCGTTAGATGTCATGGTGTTTCGCAGCGTAGAAGGTATTCTTTTATGTCATCATACCATTCTATCGCGTGTGTTGTACTAACAGATGCGATCGGCAATGTGTCAAGGGTATCGGTTATTGGTTCGGCACAACTGGTTACGAAGCTTGGTAATGCATGGAACATGTCCGACGATATGTTTAATGCCAAGGTAGCTAGTGCATCTACGACAGTGTTATCGTTTCTAGAAATGTGTTGCACATCGATGTTTTCAAATCACCTCATTAGGTGTTTTGCTAGGTCACAGTATGGTTGTAGGTGTTGGGCTTTGCATGTATAAATGTTTGTGACTTGGTTTAAGACTAGTTGTGAGTCTCCTCTGACTACGAGCTGTGTGATGTCTGAAGCCAGTGTTGTCACGAGACCTCTAAGGAGACCTTCGTACTCTGCTACGTTATTAGTACAATGAAAGTTGAAACAGTAAGCAAAGGGTCTGATCTCCCCTAAGGGATAGGTGATTACAGCGGTAGAACTTTCCCCTCGAGAGGTGGATGCTCCGTCAAAGTTTAGGATGGCATCGTAGTCATCGGGCACTATTTCTATTGCGCTTATATTCTCATCCGGGAATTTTGGCTCGATTGTCTCTTGATCATGTGTTGGTGACATGGCCATCTGATTCGCTATGGCTTGACCTTTAACTGATGATTGCGCTATGTAGTGCAGGTCAAATTTAGCTATTATGGCTTTCCAGTGGGCTATTTGACTCGTTTCGTAAATGTTTCCTGTGATGGCCCTGAGCACATTGTCCTTGCAAATTATATTAACTTCGTTATGGAAGAGGTAATGTCGCCATTTTCTCAAAGAAAAGACCAAAGCTAAACAGGACCTCTCCATGTCGTTATACTTTTTCTCGTGGGCAACTAATGCATGGCTTAAGTAATACACAAGGACTTCGGTTCCGTCATCTTGTTTCTGGCAAAGTATAGACGCGATTGACGAATCCGAAGTAGCGAGGTAGATGTAAAACGGTTTATCATTTTGAGGTGGATAAACCGTGGGTAGTCGGGTAAGTGCCGTTTTAATGTTATCGAATGCTTCTTGGCACTGCGGGGTCCATTCAAAATGGACATTTTTGCGTAACAGGTGGTTCATAGGTGTTAGTTTGTGTGTCAGTTTTTCTATGAAGCGCCTGATAAACTGTAATCTACCTTGTAGACCTCGTAGTTCGGTAAGGTTGCCTAGTGGTTTTAGGTTTGTTATGGCCTTAACCTTATCGGGGTCTACTCGTATCCCTGCTTTTGAGGCTATAAATCCAAGCATTTTTCCTATCTTGATGCCGAAGATACATTTTTTCGGGTTGAGTCTCAATTCATACTTTAAACAACGTTTTAATACCCGGTTAAGGTCTTGTATATGTTGTTCCGATGTTTTTGACTTAACCACAATGTCGTCTACATAGTCGTTGAGCGAGTGTAACATGTAATCACTAAAGATGAATGTCATCACTCTCTGATACGTGGCCCCAGCGTTCTTGAGACCGAATGGCATCATTGTGTAACAAAAGGTTCCCCATGGTGTCAGAAAGGTTGTCCAAAGCTGATGCTCCAGGTTGATGCGTATTTGATTGTATCCTGAGAAGTCATCCATAAAAGATAATAGTGCGTACCCAGCAGTTGAGTCAACAAGTTGATCAATGCTGGGTAGGGGAAAATCATCTTTTATGGTTGCAACATTTAAATCCTAAAAGTCAATGCATAAGCGAATGCTTCCGTTCTTCTTCGGAACAATGACCATGTTGGATACCCACTTGGCATAATCAACAGCTCGAATGAAGCTAGCCTGATAAAGTTTGGTGATCTCATTACGAACTGCTAATGCCACTTCAGGTTTAATCTTTCATGCCTTTTGTTTTATCGGTCTCAATTTCGGGTCAAGGATAATGTTGTGCTGGACAATTCGAGGATCTAACCCGGGCATGTCCGTATAAGACCAAGCGAATGCTTTCATATTTTCCCTAAGCATGTCTTCAATTTTTTTGGCTAGGTGTGGTTTTAGTAATGTGCTTAATTTTAGTATTTTAATTTCCCCATCGGACATGGTGATGGGGGTTTCGGTCAACGTGTCTTCAGTGATATTTTCAGCTTCTATGTCAAGGGATTTTGTCATGCCTTTGTAGTTGTCTATTGCTTGCTGTGTTGAGGCTATGACTGCATCATCCATTGATGAACTTAGGTGGATGATGTTTATGTTAATATCTTTTGCAATTTTTCCATATGGTCCTTCAATGATTAACGGTGCGGTTAAATGCTGGCAATCCATCGAGCTTGCTCCTGCTAATAAACAGAGAGCTGAATGAGCTGATGGGTATCGTTCTATGCTCTTTGGTAATTTTAAATTATGTGTACATGCATGATGGTGGATTATCGTCACACTGGGATGCATGGCAGTTTAAGGCCATACCGGGCCGTGGGTGGAAGTTTAATGCCTTACCGGGTGACGAGTGGCAGTTTAGCGTCTTACCGGGCCACATGTAATCTGGGGGTGGCAGTTTAAGGCCATACTGGGCCGTAATGGCAGTTTAAGGCTGTACCAGGCCGCGATGTGGCGGTTTACGCTGGAATGTTCGGCGTAAGTTCTTGGAATGTAGTAATTTCTATTTTTTTATTATTTTTGAGCTAATTTTCGGCGAAAAATGAGTAAAAAGGAAAAAAGTAGCAAACTGGGAGGCGGTGGCGTAAGCGGCGGTGTCAGCGATGGTGGAGTGCTATAAAAAAGGACGGGGGAAGCTTCATTTGTTACATTGCATTTTGAGCGTAAGCGACTGAGCGAGCGTAAGCGTAAACTACGAAACTTAGTGTAAGCGTAAACCCAAACTCCAGCATAGACGCTGATCGATTAAACCTCAGCGTAGACGCCAACTAAACTCCAGCATAGACGCCGAGCGTAGGCGTACAGAGTTTCAACCTTCAGCGTAAGCTATCAATCCCAGCGTAGATGCAGAGATGGGCAAAGGTAAGGAGGTGGAAGGGTAGGGGAGGAAGAGTCCTGACTTGACCTTCGCAGAGGAGAGCGAAGCCATGCTGCAGTGCCTGCCCCGGCCAAGGATTCCATCATGGCCTGGAACATCACACAGGTAGGCTTTGATCCTGTCTCTATTAGTTATTTTTTCCTTGTAGCGTAGACAGTCTCGTAGGGGATTTCGGCGTATACGCTGAGCGTAAAGTTTAGCGTAGAGACGTCGGCGTATACGCCAAGCGTAAATTTTAGCATAGAGGCGTCGGCGTATATGCCGAGCGTGAAGTTTATCATAGAGATGTCGGCGTATATGTAGAGCATGAATTTACAGCATAAAGTCAGGTTAGCGTTGACTGTCATAGCGTAACTTGTTTTCAGCATACAACATAATCACTTTTTCCTGCTGAAGGCTATACGGCGTAAGAAGTTTTCTATGCACGAAGTTCTATTTTGTCAGCATAAGCTTTCTGTTTTATCAGCGTAGACAATCTACGCTGTGACGGCGTATACACTGAGGGTTTCTTCAGCGTATATGCTGGGCGTACATAGTTGTTCTTTTAAGTATTACAGGGTAGACTTGTTTTTCATCTTTCTAGCGTAAACTATTGTTCAGTGTTTAGCGTAGACCATTTACGCTAGTCACTTCTGTGGCGTATACGCTGAGGGTTTCTTCAGCATATACGCTAAGCGTAAGAGGTTCGGGTGTTAGCATAAACAGTTGGTTGTCAACATATACGTTGGGTTAGCCAGCGTATACACCGGGGATGAACAGATTTCGACAACGTCTATGCTAGGGTTAGCAGCGTATGCGCCGGGCATAGACAAATTTTGGCAGTGTCTATGCTAGGTTTAGCAGTGTATACGCCGAGCGTAAACAGTTAGGAAATTTTTCTAAGTGTCAGTCTACGATGTGAACTTTTTCTTTTTGCGTTGTTTTCACACATGGCTGATTTTACGTTGGTACTTCGGTTGTTTGCAGGGACACCAAGCCTTTTCTCCTCGTGGTTGAGCTTGTTGCGATGCTAACATGGTTTGGCCCCATGGATGCGGACGAGCCTGCCCCAGAACTAACTGTGGACCACAACGGGATCTGGTTCAGAGAAGGTGCGTCTGAATTCCTGTCCTTCATATTGGACAATTTTGAAGTAGTTATCTGGTCGCACCTAAATGAACTGGTGGCGCGGAGCATACTTGAGGCAATGTTGCCAGGAGTCGTGAAGGGTGTCGTTGTCTTCATGGAAGACATCGACGAGGGGGAGTTTACGAGTGAGGACGGTTCTTCCCGCGGGCCCAGGTCCACACACCCGTTAGTGCACGTGTGGGTCCAATTACCACGAGGGCAGGACTACCTCGACAACACCTTATTCTTAGCTGCACGCGTGCACACATTGTTCCAGAACCCTCCTGGCATAGTGTACCGAGTGGGCAGGTAGGACCATTCAAGTTTATTACTTCTTTTCGTCGTTTGGTATTTGCCTCAGTTTTGACATCCGCTCGTTTGTAGGCCAAAAGTTAATGCAGACAGAATATGTGTCGAAGATGATGGACTTGCCTTAACTCGTACTAGTCTAGAGGCATTTATGGCGGGTCCCACCCTTCGTAAAGCTGTATTAGGTCTAATGAAGGGGAATATCGTCTATTTTCACCAATGATTCTCTAGAGCGTTGGAAATGTGCCAAGCTCGTGGATGGCTGGATAAAGATTGGTCGGACAAGGGGCTAGTTTTCCCTCGTGACTCTGGTCCAGGAAGCACATCCAAGTCTACTATGGGAGGTAAATGAAAATGTCTTTTGGATGTGCTAATGTGTTTTAATTTCCGAGAGTTATACTGATACAACAATCTTACATTGCGTTTGCAGTTGATGCACCTCCTTGCGGGGATCCTATCACAACCGGGCGAACTGAGACAACCTTGTCCATGAAGTTTGAGGAGGTGAGTAAGGCTCAAAAATGGTTACGTAACCATGTTTCGCCATCTATTCTTCACTACTTGGACAATGCCAGCCTTATGGAGCTCTTCATGACCCCAAGTCCTGATGTATCAATAGGGGAAATGATTGGGATCATGGATTCTTTTAATGAGTCTGTCTCCTACTACAACACCCGGATTAAGGACGTTAAGGTAGCTTTCCATTTGTCTCCAGAATTATTTTCAAACGTATTTGGGGTACTAGCAAATGGCATAAGTGTAGTTTTGGACAGAGCTCATAAAGATCTCCATACGGTACACGAGTTTGAGGACTGGTTGGGCCTGGCCAAGGGTGCCAAGGGATTCCCGATGCAGGGGAAAGCAAAGGTTGAGGAGGTAAATGAACTATATCCCCTGTTTAGGGCATGGGTATTCCCCAAAACCCTTTCTCAGGTATGGAGTCTTGGGGTTGAGGCTGTGTGCGTTATGCGAACTATCCTGGAAACTGGCGTGCGCTATAATTGGGCTGAATTTTTGTTATCTGGGATGCACAAGGAGATAGTGCGATTGCGCTCGAATGTTGAGGTGCAATCCCATTTCACCTTTTCCTTTTTCGCCGGTTACCTTCATCGCTTCGACGAGTTTCTGGTAGTCCGTGCGGACAACAAGTTTGTTCTACGGGATTAGGGTCAACTATCCCACCCGTGGCTCAACCACTTGTTCGATACAACCAAGTCCTAGGATGCACCTGAAGGCATCGACAAGTTCGTGTCTATTACGACTGGGGGATCATCGGGTACCTCCATTCATACTCGCAATAGTCTGGGGTTAGAGCCAGATGATGTGCCCCTCACTGCAAGAAGAGCTGAGTGGGTTATCAAAGAAACTGTGGGCCAGGCCAAAACAAAGCTGAAGAGACATGAACGCCCAACTGGGGAAGTTTCGAATGTGAGCGAGCAGCGAGTGAAGTGCATATGCTTTAAGATGCCTGGTAAGTAGACTTTTCCAACTTATTATTTTATTGTTTTCATCTTGTTCATAATAATAATTTTTTTCAATTGCTTACATGTCACTGACATCTTTGGCTTGATTTGAGAAGTGAGGAAGCAGGCGCTACAAACCATTACGGAGGAGGAGGAGATCAACACGGAGCGGAATAATGAAGAGGAAAATGTGGACAAGGATCAGGGAGGAGGAACGAAGGAATTAAAGAAAAACACCATGGAAACTGAGCCGTTGGATGACCAGGGTGGTGTCAAACAAATGTTTTGCAGCTTTCTTTAGGGAAATCTGGATTTAGGCGATCCCCCAGAAGGTGACACGGAGTATGGTATGTTTTCTCTCTTTTTTTATGTTCTTTCATCTTGCCCTGTTGGTTTCCATTGCTATGACACTTTATCTTCATGTTTTTATTTTTTTAGACGAAGGCAGCAAAACCAGGATGGTGCACTTAGACGTACCCATGAAGATGGTTCCCCCTGAGAGGACCGCAGAGGTTAGTTCGTCCCGCACCCATGAGCCACTTACTTGGTTGGAAATGCCAAGTAAGATGGATTTTGTGGCTGGAATCACAGAAGAAGTAGTTGAACGAATTCAGGAGGCCCACCCTGAAATAGGTATATATGCTTCGCGTTGTTCGTAACTTGAGATTTTCACATCTTGTTCTTGTCGTTTTAGCATTTGTTCTCTTTTTTGTATACATACGTGCTAAACTGAGGTGGGATCCTGCTGAGACGATCAGCATTGACAGTTTGGCTACACTACCCCCAGAAGTGGAATAGGTACCCAGGCCAGTTTACAATGAGGTGGCAGAAAGCCTTGTTCATAACGCCAAGTTGGTGTGGACCTGTAGGCGATCCATCGAACAACTATGGTTGTAGATCTAGACAAAAGAGAAAGAAGTTTCTGAGTTATCGACTGAACGTGACGATCTCAAAGCTCGTTATGAATTCGCTTCGGCCTGATTAGCAGGTGATAGTTCTTGGTGAACATCCGAGATTATGTACAATAGATATTGGAACTTGTTAAATCGCCATGCGTCACTAACTCGAAGGTTCGTGGAACGTAAAGCCCAGATAGACCTATTGAATCTGAAGTGCCAGAATTGGAAGGCATTGGCCTCCAAGGTGCGTAAGTGGGGCCAAGATGAGAAAAATCATAAGCACCACTATAAGAAATCATTAAAAGAAGTTTCTATAGAGAAACGACAACTTGAGATGTTTGTAGAGGGTTTGGGCTTACGTTCTGCGTTCGATACTTTTGTGGAGAACACCATAGTTGAGATGGAAT